>BPLR01007866.1:0-284245 GCA_021605095.1 Caerostris extrusa
TATGTTGTTATATGTATCTAGTCAAAATAATAATGTTCTATTTCAAATGATTTTCCTTAACGTGTGCAATAAAATGGTCTTTTGGGATTAGTGTCACATAACTGACAATCTATGTTATACCTGATAAATGAATTAAAATGTCTGGCATAAAGAAAATATAACATTTCTTTTCTTTAAAATTTATTTATTTATTTCACTTTAATAACAAACATAAGAAGATTTATAGTCGACTTGAAAGCCAAGAAATAACTTTAGAAAATAAAAAAGCATGTAGATGAAATTTAAATAATATATAGCTCCCATTTCTATTATTTTTCTGGTTTTTACATGGTAGTTAGAATCCCCAAAAAATAATGGGCCACAGAATCTTTAAAATAATAATAATAGCCAATAATAAAAAAAAAAAAGAAGAAAAGAAAGAATAGAAAAAAAAAAGAGAAAAAAAAAAAAGCAAATGATAATGTTTGATACATAAAAATATCGCCATTTTGAGATTTTTTTAAAATTTATGAAGAAAAAAATTATTTATTATTGGAAAACAAATTAAATTTTCTATTTCAAATGATTTTTTACTAAATAATGATTATTATAACTAATTCTTTAGAGTTAGCTGTGTAAACAGCATAATACAATTTATATTATATACCTATTAAATAATTACAAAATGTCATAGCATAAAATTTGTTTTCTCTTTTCTTCAGAGTTAATTGGTTATTTTTGTTGAAAATAATAAGCAGGTCAAGAATTGTTAATCGATGAAATACGAAATGATTGAAGTTTACAAACAGTATATGTAAGATAGGAATTTAAATGATCTTATAAACCCCCCATTTTCATTATTTTTGTGTTTGTTATTTTATGGTCAGAGCCAAAATAACTTAAAGAAATATTTTGCAAAATTAAAAAAAAAACACATAAAAAAAAAGTAAGAAAATATTAGAAAAAAATGAAAAGAAAAAAGGCTAAGTATAATTACAGTGCATCGTAGCATTTAAATTTCAAGTTTAGAAGAAAATAATTATTTAGTGTTGGAAAAAAAAATTTTCTTCTTTGATCATATCTGCATAAAATATTCCATTTCTAATGATTTTGCTTAACAGCTATATACTAACTCTTAGGTTGAAATGACAACCGATAATCAGTGCACCTTATACCTAGTCAATAATTAAAAATGTCATATATACAAATCTTTTTCTTTTCAGAATTACTGCTTATTTATTTTTTACATTGTTTTAATAATAAACAGATCAAAAGAAATTTTTGATCGGCAAGGAAACCAGAGTATTTAAAAAAATGGAAACAATATGTAGATAGAATTTAAAATATATTATATAAATCCATTTTTTTGTGTGTATTTTTTTTGTTTTATTGTGATTAGAGATTCAAAATATAAATTATTACAAGAGCCAAAAAAGAAGAAAAGAAAGAAAAAGAATGCTATCACCTGAAAATAACTCCCAGTTTGAAATACAAAATATTTTGCAGTAGCATAAGTGTCAGCTTTGAATTCATAAAGCATCTGTTTAAGATAAAATGGTTTTGATTTATTATGGAAATAAAAGAAGTATATTACATGTGTGTATGACTTGAAGCTTTTTATTTCAAGTTTAAAAATAATTTCAAATTATGTGGCATAGCAGTTTTTACTAGCCAAAAATAAGCCACTAAACATAATTCCCCAATAAGAATGACATACAGTTTTAGTTCTCTGAGCTTTCCTATAAGGGCCCACATTCAATAAGCTTCTCGTCACTTGGTACATGACAACCCAATTATAGTGATAGAAATTTGCATATTATATGTGTATGTTCATTCTGCTTAAACTTTTACAGATCATTGATGACAATTGCAAATTTTATTTGTATTTATGAATTAAGCATTTACTTTATGTCTCATTATTTGTTCAAGGCGGGATTACCAGATAACACTATATGATTTAAAGATTAAATAATTTTATATGAAATAAAACATATCTTTGTATTGACCTCTTATAGTTTTAAGAACTAATTTATTTTCTGTAACATTTAAATGGTATCCATAGCAGTTTCTAATAAATATTTTCTCACTAATATATCACTTTCCAATGACATGCCCATATCTTATAAGTTAAAAGAATAATTTACATGCTTTTTGCCTGTGCATTTCAATTTATGTCATAGCAGTTTTAAATAAACCACAGCCATAAACATGATTTTGTGAATGATGCCAGATTTGGTTTCTTACAGACTACAAAAGTACACATTCAATAAGCATTAAATCTTGATTGGACGATCAGTTATAGTAGTAAATTTCCTTTGCTGTGCGAAATGATGATTGAGTTGCTTTACAGATTTAATCGTTATTTACTTTTGGTCCTTGCTCTAAAACAGAAATAAGGTTTTTTACTCTTGTACAGGAGTTAAATTTAGAATATTTTCATTATCCATACTCATGAACATTGGCTATGGAACCATTCCATACATTTTCCATTATACTGGGTGTCATTCGGATCGTTGATGGCGGCTGCAGCTTTTGTTGCTTTACTTCAGTTTTCCTGGCTTATTTGCTATATTCGATTTCAAGCGTTCTGAACTAACATGGATTTGAAGATGCCAGCACTCTTCGGAGTTCTTCAAGCTAAGCCTGCTCACGCAATGACGCCCTCTTGCCAGAAACTAAAAATGTTTCATATTTTTGTTACTGTAATTGTATTTAAATGGTGCCACACTTAGTTTTTAAGACCCCAAGGAAAATGAAGCCACTACACCCAATTCCACAATGGAATGATATACACGGTTTTCAGTTCTACTCTTCATGTGGTTTGGTTTTAGTTATACATGATAATGGATGCTTGCAGGTACAATGTGATCAAGTGGCATGTAGAATTGCTGATGGAAATGATTCTATAAAAAGAGTAATACTACATCTATAGATAATAGGCATAAGTACTTTGGTTGTATACCTTGTGTCATGAGTTGAAGTTGCAAATTATTTTCCATATTCTACATTTACCAAATGTATTCTTATTCAATCAGTTTATAGGGTGTTTTTTTTGAAGTAAAATAAAATATTTAAGTTTTGTTTATGCCCACTGAAACAATCGTTAGAAAGAATTACATAAAAAAGAGTATTATATCTCAATGAAAATTTATTTTAAAGAAGACATTTGTTCAGGCTGCGCTTTACAGTATATGGATCAGAAGAGATAAGGCTGATTACAGTATTATAAAAACTTATAAGCGATAAAAGATGTCATTTTCTAAAGTTAAGCATAATTTAAGCTTCAAATAAATTTGAGTTAAACATTAATTATAATTTTAGAATTAGTTTATAGAAAATATTTTTTATAAATATTTATAATGGCCTTATATTTCTGATGGTATCTGAGTAATAATGTGAGCTCTTACTTAGTTCTTGTTCGTACTTTCTTTTTAAAAGGAGTGTTGAGTTATTATTAAGATAGCTGATGGGGTTGTATATTTTAGTCCATTCTGGCCCGTTTTAAAAAGCTGAATTAGATTGAGTTTATATGCTATGATTACTATGTTTGCTAGGGTAAGTACATTTCATATATCAATATTAAAATAAAATGTATGGAGATTCATATATCTTATAAGAAGTATAGGTTGGCAATATTACACTTCCTAGTATCTACCATATGTTTCAATTTGCCTTCATGAGCACTATTTATTATTATTTAAACTTAATATTAGTGCATCAAAGAAGTTTTTCCAATAAAGAATGTTAAATATAGAAAAAAAAAATGGCGAGTTGGATTTTAATTAAATAATATAATTAATATGTTTAAATTTACTCGATTAATTTTAAAGCATTAAAATTTAATTATTTAGTATAATTGAAAAAATTGTTTGAAAATATTGTACATATGGCATCATGTTTTTAATATCGAAATTTTTCTAAATCAATGAATTTTTATTCATTTCATGAAATGAAATATTTACAACTCGTTAAAAAACTATTTATTTTCATCTTAAGATATTAAAAAGTTAGCTATTAATATATATAGAATAATAAATTACACATATTAACATGCTAACACATAAATGTGTTAAATATTATTCTATTATTTTACGTGCTAAATATTATATACATTAAAATATGAAGAAACTGAATCACAGCTTAATTAAAAATAAATAAATAAAAGAGTTTCAAAACATACGATTTCAAATCTTCTTCATAGTAGAAAGTCATTTTGTTTTCTGTTAACCAACCTTGACCTATTCCAAACCTTGTATATTTGGTCAAGGATCAATGACCAACTATTTAGCGCCTTACTCTATAAAAAAAAAAATAAATAAAAGACAGTAATAATTTCCCGTTTATTTTTCTAACTTGAAGCGATTTTTAAAGCCAAAAGCTATTAATTTTTTTCTACCCATGGCCTACAGAACCAGGGTCAATTTTTTTCTCAGAAGGTTAGTGTAACATGAACAGCAAGGTAAACTTCTTGTTTCCACCGTTCTTCTGGTGAGATTGGTTTGCAGGGATGAGTGTTAGTCAGCTAACGATGGCCTCATAATAAGTTACCTACAGTTCGTGGATTCTAATGGGCAACTGAGCAAGTGTCCTTGAAATAATCTAATTATTTGCAGCAAGTGTCCTTGCAATAATTATGAGCAACAATATAGTTGTATATTTAATTAAACAGAAGGGAGACAACTTTTAGGTCTTTTTTATGTATAATATTTAAATAAGAAAGATTAACCAATAAAAAAATTATCTTAAACTTTGACTAAATTAGTTCCTCTGTTTATGAATTATTTTTCGTAGAATTATTTTTCAGTATTATTTTTTATTTTACCTCTAATTTTTTTTTAGTAAAAGTTTTTAGCTTTATTTTGTTAAAAACCAAAGGCACATTGCTACGCGTCAGAAAATAAAATACATGTTTTCAGTTGAGTAATGAAAAATTAATTATTTGGTGTTTCGACTTATTGTAGAACTTGCTGACAACAATATTTTTATTTCTCCATTTGATAAAACAATAAAAACAATTTTGTTGGTAGTGTTCCCCACTCTTGAATAACCGACATATAGCAGATTGTATGAAAAAAATGGAATTTTTAATTAAATCAGAAATGCTTAGTGATTTTCTTTGGACTTTGTTAATTGTAATTGCTTGAGTAAGTCCATGAAATTGCGGTCGTTTGTAAATAAATGGCAAATCCGAGAATCATTTGGATACGTGCAATTTGTACATCTACATTTACATCCATCGATATTAATTATCGCTTCAATCACATTTGACATTGTTTAACATAAAATATGGTTCCGCTGCACAATTTTAGCGGATCTAAATTTCAAGGAGCTTTATCTATAGATTAACTTTCAAATTTCATATGTGTGGTGGCCTTCCAGATGTCACCAATGAATTAAGAAACTCTATTGGAATGTTGAGAGGTTAATCGTGTGTACAGTTCTGTTAACAGATTTGAATTTAAAAAAATAATTTATTTTGTTAATACCATCATTCTTTAAAACTAAAGTCTTTACATTTTTGTGAAGCCAATCCCTTGATCGTGTCCTGCCGCAGGCGAGGATTTTCAAATTGCTTCTTTAAGATGTTTTTGCCTTCTATTGATGCAACAGTTCTAATTTAAATATTTTTCTAGGCGTGTGTCGCTCTTTAATTCTCACTCAACTATTCTTAACTCTCTGGCTTTTTTAAGCATTTGTTTCTAAATTATCGTTACGTTGAACAGATGTGTCAACTGCTCTGCTGGCTCATTTGTTTCAATTTTCCATTTACTTTCCAATAGATATATTTCTCTGTGGCATTTTGAAAACTGTTCATACTACTTTTATTTGTTTTTTTAGACCTAACAGAGAACGTATTTAAAAAGGTGGGTGGTTAAAAACTTAACTTAAGGATTTTAGGCGCATTTAAAGGTAAACAGAGAATTGTACCTACATGCAACTCTCAAAATTAAAGATCGTTTTCCTTTTTAAAAACATAGACAATATCACTGTCGATATGTATAACAAATATATTGTGGCATAATTTTTTAATTTAAAAGAAAGTAAATAAATTTTTCTTAATTTCACAGCCAAAACAAAGTTTTAAGGTAATTAATAACCATTGACCAATCTCAGGATAGTTAAGAATGTAAAGAAAGTGCCATGCTATTGGCCAATCACAGACCAGCTATCAACGTAAAATCATCAAGACGGAGAGACATGCTGTTATAGTGCTCCATTGTTTTATTTAATTAAAAAAATGATTAGAATTCTTTCGTAATTGTAGCGCCTGCTCAATGCTTGGGAAGTAAATAATGCGTAATTAAAATTTCGTAATGATAGGTTGAAGGGTGTGGCAAATCATAAGGAAGTATATATATATATATGAATAATTATTTTTTTCCTTAGTTCATAATATAATTTTTTTCTCATATTAAATATCTAAACTTATAATCTGATAGTTAGTCTTCAAAATACACAAGAGTTATCAATAATTATAGTGTAACTTTTTGAGACTATTGGTATCTTCATATCTATTACTTTAAATTTCAGCTTTCACAGCTGTAAATAAACTTTTAATTGGTGTGTAAATAAATGAAAGAGAAAATTATATCTTAGATAGTTATTGGTTTGTTTGATTAGTTAAAATTTTTATCTGAAATACCATTAAAATATCGAAACAATGCAATAAGTCTTATGTAAGATTTATTCACAATTCACCATAAATTCTTTTAATAGTTGGACCTTTCTTATTGCTGCTGCGATTTGATGTAATTGGGGTAGTTACCGCTGCAAACGAAGCGTTGCAAAATTACAAAACAGTTGTGATATAACGTTATGACTAAATGATTTTCTACTCGTTCAACCGTATCTGGGTTTGTGTGGAAAACTAACGCTTGAATTATTTGCCCAAATTCTGCCCTCTGAATATAATTATGCATTATTGTATCTGATTATTTTTCGCAAGAGCCAGTGAATAGAAGTAGTTCACTTTTTGCTGAAGCAATTAAATGGAAAAAACACGTGTTTTCCGTTCTGTTTTTTTTTTTTAATTTTATGGTTCAATAGTTTTTTTATTCTTATTTGTTTGTCGCAACACATTAAATCATCATTTTAAATCGTTGCTAATTGATCACGAAACTATGAGGAAAACTAAAAAATGGTGAAAGACTAAGGCTAATTTATCTTTTTGCAGAGAAAACAAAAAGTTGTTATCAATATTAAAGTCCTCTGTTGTCTCCATTTCACGCTAATGATTAAGCTGTACGACGATTAACTCATAGGTTAAACAATTAACTCATAAAAATAATTGCTTACATTCATCGATTTATAATTTTAAATTTGATTTATTGTATTTTTTTCCTGAAATAAAAATTATGAAAAGAATTTGATGATGAAACGGGAAATTTAATAATATAAAATTATGTTTCAGTATTTATTTATTTTGCACACATTAAATATTATTAACTAAGAAAAGGAGCATAGTGAAATGTTAATTATCGATTTACTTTAAAAATTAAGCTAATATAAAAATATTAAATTGTCGGCTTACTTTTCGATTAATGTTACTAATTACTCATTTCTTAGAATTCATTAATTATTTAGACTAGACTTACTTAGAATTAATTACTCATCTCTATGTAGAATGCAAATTGGGAGTGTGAAAAATCTTCATAAGAATAACTACAACAAGTATAATTAGTTAAGTCTCTAATCATATTTAAATTTTAACTTTTTTTCATGATTAATTTTTTTTGTGTATATGCATATATCGTTTATTATATGTTTTTATTTTCTCTCTCTTTCTCGCTATATATATTTATTATTTTTTATTTTAATTTATTAGTTTTTTTAAAAAAAGGGGCTTTTCAAAATTTATGACACATACTATTGTATGGCAAGAAATAAACAAATTTTACAAATGTTAACAAATAAATATTACAATTTTTCTATTTAAAATTAAATTGTTCAACAATTATTAACTAAATTTTAGCTAAAAAATTTTTTACTAAAAGTAATGTTTAACATAATATACAGCACATGCTGAGAATATTATATAGATGCCAGTTTTCTCAGCTAATCCCAGAATTTGGGAATTATTTTATATTGATAGTTTATTAGAAGTTGAAATTTCTAAAATAAAAAGATTTATGCCACATTTTTCTTAATTTACATCTGAAGAAATTTTTAAAAAACAAGGAAATGATGTAGTATACTAAAAAGTAAAGCAAAATCAATCACCTGATTCTAGCAAAAAGTTACCTAAATATATTAATAAATTTATAAAATAGTTTTCTTTAAATTGAATTGAAATTGTGTAGTTAGAAATTTAATCGTAAGATATCTGATTAAAGAATTTTTCATTAAAAAGCAATATAAAATATGTTACTCAAAGCACACCATATATAAATTTGTTGAAAAATTCGTATTTTAAATTTAATGAATGATGATAAAAATACTGTTTCACAATAAAAACTAGCTATTTTTCAGCATTTTGAGATAGTAATTTCATAAAAACATAATCGTAATGATATTTTTTATTTAATTGACTTTTCGAGATTTTATCCTTAATTATTTTAAGTAAGAAAGAAAACTTATTACACCCTAATTTACTTCATTATTACCTCATTACAATCAGCTTTTCTCATGCTTTCTTAGCAATATATTTCCATGAGTTTCCTGCATAATTAAGATAGCAAAATTATCTTCAAATAAAAATCTGAATTAAACTAGAGTCAAAATTACATTTTGTGAAAATATTATAAAACTAAAATTATTTTATTAACTTAAAACTTCTAAATGAAGAAATAAAAATAACTTCAACTACTACATAATATCATAAATATCATAATATTATACATGTATATAAAATCCTTATTAGACTTATTTTGGTCTATGGCTCTGAAACATGGACTTAGGCAAGATCTGATGAGACCCATTTGGGTATATTTGAGCGGAAGATTTTAAGGACTGTTCTTGGAGGTGTTAGGGAAAGTGATTGTCGAAGATGGTACAACGCAGAAATTTATAAATGCTATAAAGACCCAGATATTATAAAGTTTATTAAGATCAATAGATTAAACTGGGCTGCTCATGTATATAGATTGAATGACTTAAATCCTGTAAAAAGGCTTTGGCAAAGCCACAGGGACAAAGAGGAAAGAGGATGACCCAAGTTGCGCTGGATAGACGCAGTTGAAAAAACTTTTGCTGTACTAAAGGTTAAGAATTGGAGGACCATTGTAACCCAAAGTAATGCATGGAAATCTCTTCAAAAGAAAGCATTGACCCACTCTGGGCTATCTTGCTGTTGTTGATGATGATACATGCATATAATATCCTAATATAATATAAAAGTAAAAAAAAAGCATTTCAAAAAACTCATTTTAAAACAGTTTGCCACATAACTGATAAATAAACATATAAAATATTATCTTTGACATTTTTAGAAATTCAGATAAAATATCAACTGCTTAAAATCTATATACGAGTAATCCTTTCAAACATTAATAATTCAAAAATAATATTTTTTTATTAATTTATTTGTCATATTAAATTCACAATATAAATTAAAAATAAAATTTTCTAATTATTTCTCTTTGCTTTTATAGGTAAAGAAGATGGCACCTCAAAAGAGAATACTTGTCATTGGTGGGGGTTTCAGTGGCGTTGGATCAATAAAAAGTCTTAAAGAGGAAGGATATGATCCAATTTGTTACGAAAAAAGCTCCCAACCTGGTGGAACTTGGAATTACAGAGAAACAGCTCCCTTAGGTCTGCCATCCATTATGCCAACTACTGTGATCAACCACAGCAAAGAAATGGGTTCATTAACCAACTATATACCTGATAAGAAATATCCCAATTATATGAGACATCATGAATTATATAAACTCTTTCTTGATATAGGTGAAAAATTCGATTGCTTCAGACACATTGTTTATAACAGAGAGGTTATCAGCGTCAAACGTTCAGCTGATTATGAAGAAACAGGCAAATGGAATGTTAGCGTCAAAAATACAATAACTGGAGAAATTGCAGAAGAAACTTTTGATGTGGTGTGGGTTGGAGTTGGTCATATAACCTACCCCAAGATTCCGGAATATCCTGGAATGGATACATTTAAAGGAGCCATTATGCATACGCACAGTTTAAAGAAAGTAGATATGTTTGCAAACAAAAAAGTATTAGTGATTGGATTAGGATGCTCTGGAGTGGATGCTGCAGTCGAGATCAGCAATGTTGCTTCTCAGGTAATATAATGATAATAACGTTTTATGACATTAATAACCATAAATTATTCTCATAAATCTTTCATGGGAATGCATCCATGTTAACAACATCTAACAAGGAATATTAAAAGTGAATTAAAATTTACATTTAAAACATTATTTGATTAAGTTAGTTATAAAATTAAAAAATTTTATATTTTATTTTAATTTAAGACTTTAGAACTTTGCTTAGCATGTACTTAATAAAATAACTTGATTCTTTATCAAGCCATAGTTGATCCTTGAAAAATTTAACAATAAAATTTTAAAAAATTAATAAATAGAAAATTTTATTAATGGTTGCCTAAGAAAAAAAAAAAAGTTTATTTTTGTGGGATAGAAAGTGATATTTAAGATACAGTATTCAAAATCTTTATTTAATGTAGCTAGTTTTGTTTTAATTGATATTGAAGTGATATGCTTTGTTGCCATAATATTGAAAGTAATTTTAGTCTTTATCAAGAAACGATAATTTTAATCTTTATCAAGCCATAGATGATCCTTGAAAACATTTAATACCAAAGAAAATTTTATTAATAATTGTATAAAAAAAAAAAAAAAAAGAAGTTTTTTGGGGGACAGAAAGTGATGTTTAAAATATAGTACTGAAAATCTTTATTTAACGCAGCTAGTTTTGTTTTGACTGATATTGAAGCGATTTATTGCCATAATATTGAAAATGTCAATTTTTATGAAAAAATTAATAGTTCTTGTATTCTTACCCTTACAATAGCTCTATTTCTGTTTTACTTAATTTTACTTTACTTTTTTGGTTTGCACAGACACCTTTTTATTTGTTTATTAATTTTCGCAACTCGCAGACATTTGAGATTCTAAGTGCATGGATTATGAACCTACGAAGTTTGTTAACCACTTTACGAGTGAATTAACCACTTCAATAGGTCAGAGTTGATCTCTGGTTAACTGAAGTTTGGAACAAACCTGCTAAGGAGAGGCATCTGAACCTTTTACTCTCCTCTTCGAACCGAATGGAGGCGCTTTCAGCCTACGGTTTCAAATTGCTTAAAGGGTTTCGAAATGACTTAATTTCGATTCTAATTTGCTTCAACGGCTTCAAATTGAGGTCCAGTATGCTAATCGCCATGCTTCTTATATTTCTGGATAGTTGGTAAAATATTTTTACATTCAAACAACGATTAGTCAAACATCAAATTTAGTTTAATCTTATGAGATTGAAAACTATAAATGTTTCTGAAAATAGTCTTAGAAATAGAGAAAAATATCTTTGTTCATTAAACCAGTTATCTAAAAATAAAGAGGGAAGAAAATATCCTTTTACTAATAATTGTACTCCTTTTGTTTTGAGATGCTTTCCTTTATGCAATATTGTTTTAAATTGAAATATTATGGCATAAATTGTTAATTACATACTCGCAGCATATACTGCTTATTTTTAAAACCACAGAGTAAAGAAATTTATAATAAAACCATAAATGCTTTAAATAATTGCAATAACTTGTAAGTTGCATTTTGCTTTTAATAAGTTGCATAATGGCATTTGAATTCGAAATAATTACAAGATTTACTTCTTGGCTGGGGTTATAAAAATTGCATTTTTTATTTTAAAGTGTCTATTTTTTAATATGAAGTACTATTTTTTGATAATGTATTTTTCCATTTATTCAAAATTTTATATTTTTAGGTGTATTTGAGCTCCAGAAATGGAGGTTGGTTATTTCCCAGAGTTGGACCGTATGGATTACCATTCGATTACTGTATGATTCGAAGATACAGCAATATCATTCAATCTGTGATGGGCTACAAATTTGCTAGTTGGTTTATTCAGAAATATCATATTAATACAAAATTCAACCATAATTTATATAATTTAAATCCAACTTTCCCTGCCTTGTGCAGAGATCCAGTAACCAACGATTTATTACCGGCAAAAATAATCACAGGAGCTGTTGCGATGCGCAAAGATGTCAAATATTTTACTGAAAAAGGCGTTTCTTTCGTTAATGAAGACCATGTTACAGAAGTGGATGCCGTTATCATGGCTACAGGTTACGGATGGCAATTTCCTTTTCTTGAAGAGGGCACTATTAAAATAGAAGATGGTCGAATTAATTTGTATAAATGTGTGTTTCCTCCCCATTTAAAGCATCCAACTTTGGCCATTATTGGATTTCTTTTGCCAATGGGACCTGGTTTTCCTCTTGGAGAAATGCAATGTCGATGGGCTGCTCAACTTATAAGTGGTAATTGCAAACTCCCAAGCGAAGAAGTCATGATGGAAGATATCCAAAAACGTCATGATGAAAATGCCAAAAGATATTGTCCGTCTGAAAAAATGACGGTTAGAGTTGATTTTATTCCATACATGGATGAATTGGCAACTGAAATTGGAGCCAAGCCAAATTTATGGAAGTTGTTCTTTACAGATTTTAAATTATATTATGCACTTGTTTTTGGTGCTTCCTTGCCGTATCAATACAGGCTTGAAGGTCCTCACAAATGGGATGGAGCTAGAGATGCAATCTTCACTGCTTACAAAAGAGTTCGCTACCCACTGTCGGGTGAAGTCCAGAAAAAAACGAAACCTATCATTTCTACTCGTCTTTATATAAAATATATTATAACTTTCTTGCTCATGGCTTTTTGGCTGACGCAAAATGAAAATTCTGTAAAATGTTACTTGATTGCCTTATTCATTCCTTACTTCATGTCCTGGAATGGATTCTACAAAAAGTGGTTCTTTAGTTTACTTATGTTACCTTTCTTCATGACTTGGGAAGGTTTCGTTTCGTGTTATATGATTACAATATTTGTTCCTATATTATTGGCATCTATTTGATCGAATTCTAAATATACGTCATACAAAAGGCAGTACAATCTGGAAAAAACAAAACGTATATATCAAATGTACCACTGAATAATACCTGCCAGTCTAAATCAGAACTAAAAATAGTTTTATCAATTAATCTCTCTCTCTCTTTTATATATATATTTCACATTAAGATGGAGCAATCAAATCAACTCAAACGAAATATCAGTCTCCTTATTTGATTGATGAACATTGTTTTTGTGTACTGTAATATATAAATTCAATGTTAATAGACATATTTAGTCAATGAATTTTACTCAATGAATGCAATGAATTTTACTCTTTTTCGAGTAAAATTTCACGGAATTGTCACAAACATTCACATGTTATATACTAATATTTGCGCTTTTTCACACTGTTATTTTATTACTTTATTTTTAATAAGAATTGTTTTTATTTTATAATGTTTTATGTCTGTGTTCTTAAAATAAAGGTTTCATTTGAAATTGAAAAATTGAATCTTCAATTATGAATTTTGAAAATTGAATCGTCATTTTATCAATTTTGAAAATTGAATAATCATTTCATCAATTTTGAAATTCTCATTCACAAGTAGTTATTAATACTAAAAATTACATTCTCGTGATTACAATAGAGTGTAAGACAATTTATCAGATTTTTAATTTTTATATAAAAATCATCATTATCAGAATGCTCACAATGCATATTTCATGGCTTTCGACAAATCAGCCCAGTAATTTAATTTTTGGAAAGTCATGTTATGGTTAATCATATTTTAATAGCATATTTATTTATTCTTATCCTATACTCAGTGAAAATTGAAATTTTTAGATTCCTTGAGATTATTTAAATTATATAAATAGTTATAAATAATATATTTTTAATATAACAAGCTCATTACAATTCTTTGTTTTTTTATTTAATTAGCAATATGCAGTTTTTCATATTCATTAAATACCAAATGCATTTTATAAATAGATTTGGCATTAAAAATTTTAAATAGTAAATTGATAATAAACAAAATTAATTAACATAAATTCCTATAATTTCTGTTGAGTAATGAGTTTGTTATTATCATCCTTTTGAATAATCTAATGCCTAACAAATTCTGATTAAAATATTATGTTTACGCATAGCATTTAAAATTTCATTAGTTATCAATTTCACAATTAAAAATTAATATCCATTAATTAAAAAGTATTAATCATGTTGATGTTTCTTATCCCACTTGGTCGACAGCAACATCTAGACTAAGTCCGTGAACCCGTGTCTTAAAACGACGAGTCATGATAAAGGGTAAAAATGCAGTTTCTTTTTTGTCTTTGACCTTGCGGCACAAAGACAAGGGGGCACCCAAAGGGAAAAGTCTGACTTTACCCCCACCCGGTTATACCCCCGAACAGGGTACCCATTTTAATCGCCTTTTACGACATGCATGAGCTACAGTGGGGGGCTATTCTAACCCGGACCCACAAATTATATCAATCTATTTGATCTTGTAAAAGGATTATATCATAAAAGGAGATAAAATTACAAAAGTAAAAGTTTAATTTTACAAAGATGATACTAGACTGAATAAAAATACAATAATTAAAGAAATAGCATTAAAACGGAGAACAATGTTAAGTCCTAATTTTAATTATAGAAATAAATTTCAAAAGTCTTTTGTTGGCTTGAATTTTAGTGTTCGAAGGTTGCGTAAATGTATTCAAAAACTTAAAGCTGATTTGATTTGTCATTTGACATTGACCTTATCTCTCAAAAAGGTTATCATAAAAATACGAAATAACATCATGTTGTAAATTACTCTGTTTTCAGAAAAACGACACTAAAAATATTATGAGCATAAAAAACAGCCACACCAAAAGCAATCAAAACTAGCAATTAGTCGCATCATTTCAATCATGAGTCATAAATAATATTAACGAATCCATTATTATTACCCAAGCTTCCTTCTGAAGTAAATATTCAATTCAGCTTTTCTTTCCTCAGAAATCAAAACCACTTCTGAAAGATTTCATTTCTACGACATAAATAATTTTTATTTAATGTTATTTAGCAAACTAATTAAATCTCCTTCGGGCTTTACCTCTATATTTGTTTGCTTTGTAAGATTTAAGGAACCAAATTTTACGACTAGTAAAATAATAATTTTTCAAAACTGCTATTCAGTGTAAAGTACTTCTCTTAACAGATCGCAATAATAGTTGGAAGCCAACTTTAAAAAAATAACTGAATAACAATATAACTGAATAATCAACATTAAATAACTGAATTTTTTTTTGTAGATTAAAACAATAATTTTATTAAAATGAAGAAAGAACACATTCAAATACGAATATGACCAATATAATATATGAATATGATGAATGACATATGAATATGACTAATATCTAATACAAAATAATCCTAAGTATACCATAAATTAAGAAAGAATTCGTTGTTTTTAAGCAGTCAGTGCAAAATATTAGAATTGTAGAAATTCTAGTACATTTCTTTATTCTAGTACATTATAATATTGAATTAAACAGTGTACAGAATTATTCAATCTAGAAACATATTCTACATGTAGATCTTGGAAAGGCAAGGCAGTATTTTTACTCAGATTTAGTCAACCACATCTTTAAAAAATGACCAATTGATTTTATACTAATTAATTAATTGACATTGTTAATTTTTCGTAATTGACAGATTGCAGTTAAATTGATGATAACAATAGCATCGATGTCAATCAAAACTATTTCTGAGTTATTTGTTACTAATTCAAAAACGTTTTTGTTGTTGTATGTTTTATAAAGATTACACCAAGTACATTCATACGATATACTGAAGCATGTTATATATTTTATCAATAAATGCAAGTGATGAAAATTATAAAAATAGTAGCCTTCGATTCCCCGCTGATCTGCAAAAAACAATTGCACTTTAAGTTGATGACAACACTGGATTTATTTTTTGAATACATATGAATAAGGCAAATTCGATATTAATTTCATAAAAAAGACATTTATTAAAATTCCTTTTAATTAATTTCATAAAAATGGGCATTTATTAAAATTCCTTTTAAATAATTTCGTAAAAGGGCATTTATTAAAATTCCTTTTAATTAATTTCATAAAAAGGGCATTCATTAAAATTTCTTTAATTAATTTCATAAAAAGGAATTTTATTTGTCAGTGTTAATGATTCACAAATCCGGCTTAAAAATATCCTCATGTCGATGTCAGCTTCTATTGAAAATGAAAATACTAGAGAATACGGGGAAAATATATATATATATATATATAAAAAATAAAACAACTATATATACATATATATATATATATATTTGAAAGACTATTTGTCATTATTATTATTTTTTTATCCACAACAACAGAAAAAAATGTGAAAGAATACTATTATATCTAATAAAAGGATATTGTCATACCTGTTTATTTTATTTTAGTATCACAAATAAATAAATCGAATACTAACTTTATTTAATGTTAATGATATCTTTTGCACGTTTAATAACAAATAAAAAATATATTTGAGTCTATTTATTTTAATTGATTTAGTGAATTATTCATACGAAGATTCGGTTATACTAGTTTTAAGTAAGAGGATTTAAATGTTCTTTTTCATGTTTTTTTTTTTTTTTTTTTTTTCAAATATAGCTAATGTTTCTTGAGCTTCAATGAACAAATGTAATTCGTTAGAAAATAAGATTTTAGATAAAAATATTTGTATTCAAATTCTTTAAAAAAAAACTTGCATAGAAAAAGATTCAGTAATATATATAGTACGTGTTTTAAATTTGATGTGCCTACTAAAATCGAAAAAGTTATTTAAATTATAGTAGAGAAGAAAGGATAATTTATAAGTACTTTCAAAGCAAGCAATTAAATTGTTTTTATCACAAAAGATGGCGCCACGTTGATTTTCTGTTTCGGTAAAAGGGCAATTTATTGTATCTTTAAAAGCAATTTTTAAAAATTAAATGCAATGAAATCAAGTAGTTTTATCAGTAGAATAATCTATCTATCAAGTTCAAAATTTTAGTAAAACAAGTCAATTGTTCATTGATTTTTAATTTTATTCAATATAATATTGTACATTAAAAATTTTTTTCGCTTACTTTAATAGTGTCAAAATACGGTATACCTATTTTAATTTATTTTTGGTACATGAAGTAAAATAAATTGCCTTTTTAATGAAAAATGTGTTAATAAAAATGCAAGCTTACCTTAAAAATGTATTTTCCTGAATAATGATAGTGAAAATAAAAAAACGTTTCAAAAAATTATTACTATTAAATTAGCTTTTTAAAACATTATTATTAAATTAGCTTTTTTATATATTAAAATATAATAGTTATTTCAAAAAGAGTTTGATGAATATAAGATAGAATTCAAATTTCTGTAAAATCAAGAAAAATTAAAAAAATATATTATTAATCGACAACAGTAATTTAAATTAGAATCAATTGTCAAGCTGATATAGATGGCATGCACAAATATAGGCCACACATAACTTATGATAATAACTGATAATTTTAATTTATAAATATGAGACTATAAATTTTTTTAATATTTGTTAATGATTTTTATTCTAACGGTAAATATGTTTAAGTATAGGATCAAAAAGGATTTGAAGTTGTGTTTACTTTCTTAAGAAATAATAACGCTGATTATTCGAGGGTTTGAACCCTCAATAATATATCTATATTATAAATATTTTTTTTAATAAAAAGTTTTAATAAAAAATGGAGGAATGAATAGAATAGAGTAAGTTCGTCTACACAGCTAGATGAAAAGTTGGAAAACGCATAATAATAAAAATAATTAAATAAAAAAAGAAATAGTGAAGTCAAAGCCTATTATCAATCAACAGAGTCTATAAGAACAGTAGAAATATTGATTGGTATGTTAGGGCATTCTATTAAAAGTGAATGGCAGATTCTTTTTAAGAAAAAAAGACGAAAGTGTCAAGGTGATAAGTTCAAGGTGATGATGACACGCAAAAAGGAGATCGGAATATCGAATATGAAAGAAAGAAAAATTAAATAATTGAAATATGATGAAAAAAACTGTATACTAATAAGATCCTTCTTTATTTTGGCTTTATACCAATTATAGAAATGAGACTAATCATATAATAAAATAATAAGTTATTTTTAAATAAATTGAGGAAACTACGAAATGAATATTCATTATTATATTTTAATATTTATTATTTACCTGAAATACATTTTACTTCCAATAAAGCGATGATGCTTGAGAAAACAAGTATGGAATTTTATTTAGAAATTTATACTGATCATTCAATTCGCCACTAATTTTTTTTTTAACTACGAAATCAAACAACTTTAGATCTATAGAATATTAAGGTCTCTGTTTTAATGTTAGCAAAAGTAGAAATTAATGTATAGTAGGTAAGATGACTTTATTTAGAGGTCTTTTCTATAGATCTTATTTAAAATTTTTGATTTTATAATTTCGAATTACCTCAATTAAAAAATTAACTAACATTAGAACCTAGATAAACTGATCAGGTATATTATACTTTTCTTTTCCAAACCTCATGTGCAATATAAAAGGACTTAATTGTATACCAGGGATATGAAAGCATAAAATCAATGAGACCACCATGCAAGGTGTTATGAACAACCTCACCAAAGTAGTTAAACAAACTCACATGTCGATAAATATAATACATCTTCCTTATAATATATGAATGCTAATGTATTAAACAATGTTTTATCTTCATTGATTTCAAACATGAAGCAACCAGGTTACAAATGTGTGTATGGCATGCCAGCATGCTAGGTTTTTATGAACAACCTCACCATAGTCGTTAAACACCCTCATCTGTCGATAATTATAATACATCTTCAGTATAATATGTGAATTGGAATGTCATGAACAATGCTTAATCTTCATAGATTTCAAGCATGGAGAAACCAGATTACAAAAGTATGAATACATGAAACAAGAATAAAAATATCCAATACTGTTCTTTTCAAAAAATCACTTTTCAAAATTAATTAGCTTCCAATTTTTTTTTGTAAGATGTAGAACTTTTAAAATGTGATTACTTTATGGAGTTACAATTTTATTATTATTTTTTTGATCGAAAAAAATCAGAACATTTGTTTTGTAATATGTAATTAATTCTTTTTAAACGGAAACAATGGTTCAGTTAAAAAAAACAGTTACAGTTATGTTATACTAACGAATTATCTGAATCAAATAACAAAGCTTATATATATTTTTTTTTCTTTATATTAATTAATAGTTACAGTCTACAAAAATCATTTTGACGATCGATTTATTTCAACATTTCTGATTTATAACATTAATACTGTAGTATTTCAAAACACAATAACGTGAGTTGAAAGTTGACATAGTTATGCATCAAGAAATTTAGAAAAATTCCTCTTTAATTAAAAGTTTTGTGATGTAATGTCGTATTCAAATTTTTCATATAAGAATAAAGAAATAATACTTCTTTATACCTATCCTATTGATGAACAATGTTACAAATATTAATAAATAACATCAAAATTTGAATTATTAATATAACTGAATAAACATCATTCATCGCTATTTTCTTTTATGAATAAATTGCAAAATTATTTAAATAAGTTGCTTAATAATTTTTATTAGTTTTTTTAATTTCTTTCTTTCTTCACATCAAGATTTCCTATACCGTTTTTATTTATTTATTATTATTTTTTTAATAAATTAAATAATATTTTCGATATTGAAATGATTCGATATTAACATTTTCGATTTCGAAAACAAATCTAATAAATTAATTATAATTCATAATTCAGTTTTAATTATTAAAAATGCATCATATTGATTTTAAATTAATAATTAACCAATGTACAATATTTTGTTCAAAAGAGGTAATAATGTTGCTAGGTGCTTACTAGTTAATACTGCTTATTTATACACAACTTTGAGGTAAAGAAATGCTTATAATATAAATATTTCTTATTATCACATCCATCTATTATTCAAATATTGCTCTATGGAATAGACATTTTCCATTTTGCACATTTTCTCTTTCAGTTTTATTAAACTTTTTCAATTTCATTATGGGGTTGGTTGATGATTGAACACAATAATGTGAATATTCGTTGCAATTTCTTATAACCTAAAGACTGAATTTTTAAAACTTTATCTAGTATGTAATCAAAATCATGTAAAATTTATAATTATTATGCATTACTTATTAATGAACTATAAAAAATATCATTTTTTTATACATTGCGGTCTGATAGCCAATTGGCCTGGGCTTTCACCTTTAGTACCACAGATTTCAGGCTCGAATCCTGGCGGTGGCATGGATGTTTGTTAGTGGTTTTGGAATCCACGTTAAACTGTAGGTCCCGGTCTAATTAACCTAAAATGTGCAAAATAATAATAATAATAAATAAATAATAATAATAATAAATAAATAAATAAATAAAAATAATAATAATAAAAAAAAAAAATGACAGTATAGCGATTAACCAAATTTAACTACTATGCATTAATTTTCTGAAATTAAATAAATATTATAAAGTAAAATTGCAACAAGTTAGATAGACGATTATTTAATTGAATGACTGACATTTTAAATTGTCTTTTCTAATTTTGTTAAGGGAGTTAAAATAAATATTAAATACAAATTAATCCTTTTGTTTATTTGTACTATTTATAAATTAATATTTATACTCAAATAATTGATTTTTTAAAATTTAGATGACTTTTTTTTTTTATTTGACGAACTAAACTTGTAAATATTTGAATAAGTGAGACGATGAGTTACTTTTTATTTGAATATACAAATGTTTTGAAATTTAATTTGAAGTACTGTATGAAATGTATGTATGTGTCGAATTGTACAACATTTTTGCACATTTCAGGCAATATGCTCTTATATAGGATTTAAAGATTTTTAAATTTCAAATAATTTTTATTATGTATGCATTAACATTCTTTATTTAGCTATATTTCAATAATTACCATATTTAAATATTTCGTTATTGTTGTAGATTATGTAATATTTGAGTTCTAAAACTAATTTATATTTTCTTTAAAAATTTTTATAATCTTTTATACAGCTAAGAGTTTATTAACAATCGCATTCAACTCATTTAAAAAAAAAAAAAAAAAAAACTATGTTATAAATTGAATCGATGCATAATTCATCTACCGCAAATTTATAAGTGCAAGATAAAATGAGAGGTCTTTTAATAAAATAGTTTAACGCATGAAAATTAGTTGAGAACGATTAGTAATTACGGTAATTAAATAAATCAGTAGAATAATAGATAATCATTTTTCAATCTCTTGTTCAATAAAATTATGTAACATAAAACCTATCCTTAAACGAAATTTCAAAGCTGAGAAAAAAAAAAAATCAACCACTGTGTTTCCGCCCGGGTTCGAACCGGGGACCTTTCGCGTGTGAAGCGAACGTGATTACCACTACACTACGGAAACTACAGCAATACTAACGCATTACAATTTTATATACTCAGAATCCGTCTAAAAAATGGTCTTTTTAGTAACTTATTATTTATGTATGTTTATTTTAGATTGTATAATGAATATAGTTTCTCAACCCTGTTTATTTAAAGCAAAAAAAGAGACCATATATATTTTTTTTTAAATTATAAAATGAATAAATAATTAATTTCTCAAATTACTGTAAAATGTTTAAGATAGTAATCTTCATGCGAAGAAAGAATTTTTAAATATAAGTTTGAAAACGTGAAGATTTAAAAATTAAAAAATAATTAATTTTTGTATGATTTTTGGAAAGGTTCCAGAAAAAAAAATCAATTCATGAAATCCACAGAAGATTCTGCTGCCATCTACATGTCAACTTAATAACTATTAAGGCATTTACAATATAATTCAATTTAAATTCGGAGCATTTAGACTATATTAAAAATATTAGATAAAATTAATTAATAAAATTAATAAAATAAAACAATAAATTAAATTAAATATTAGATAAATTAATTAACAAAATTAAACTTTAATAATATTTGATTATAATTAAATATGCAATGAAATGAATTTAAATAATAATTTAAATAAAATTGAACTAGATTTGAAATAAAATAAAGCTCTATTTTAAATAAACTTTTTATTTAAAATTTTTATATTTTTTATTTTATAATTAAAATACACTGTTTCAAGGAATGTTCTTCAGAATTATATAAAAAATGCATTTGGAAATTGGAAAGAAAAGGTTAATAAATCTATGAGGCTATACAAATTATGATTCTTTGCAAAACATATTATAATGACACTTAAAAAAATTGGGGGAATCAAATGAAATTCAAAAATAATTTTTAAAATGAAACTAGTTGCCGTTTTAGGCAACTAACATGTCCGGTTATTTAAAAAAGGTAACACAATAAATGTTTACTAACATATAAAGAGATAATAATAGTAGTATGGGACATATCTTTAAAAAAGAAAGATAAATGTTTATTCTGTTGGTATTTATTGACTAAATCAATTAGCAGGTAACATGCTCAGCTACATATATTAAGTTTGAATCACTTAATTTTGAATGAACATATCAATGCACAATAGTTAAGTTTAATTTTTAGACTTAGTTTTTAGTTATGGAATTTAAAAGATCTACAGACTTAGAAAGAATAAACTTTAGCTTTAGGACGAAAGTTTTCGGTACTCATCGTCTATAGTGATTTACGTTGATGTTTTTGAAGACGGCATTAACGTTATTCAAGTGAGCTGAGAAGCGAAGCGGCGTGCCCAAGCGATGAAGGAAAGAGGCTTGTTAAAGCTTTGTGATTGCGATCTTTATATCATCCAAATTAAAATGACATTTCATGTAATGTTTGTTTAACAGGGCGTAATGGCCGAGTGGCTAGCTTTCAGTACCACAGGTTTCGGGTTCGAGTCCCGGAGATGGATGTTTGTAGTGATTGGGAATCCAGTTTAAGCCGTGGTTCCCAGTTTCATATGACCGTAGAGCGTCACAGAGCCAAATCAGACTTTTCACCCATATCATTCCCGAACTGTAAAAGGGCAACTCAGCTCTAGACACAGTGATGTGGTGTGGTGAGGTGTAGTAGTAATATTTGTTTAACTAATAGAAGCACTAATTGTTAAAGCTTAAGGGTTGCCTTTTTTTATACAATCGTTTACCTTTTCATACAGGATCATATTTAATCATCTGTACTAAAAATTATCTGTATCATAAAGCCTCGAGTAGAGCAAGCTCCATAAGGTTATCCAAATAAAACTGATTGAAAAAAATCAGCAAACAAATCTTATAATTACAATTTTTTTTTCAAAAAATAAATAATAAATTTACCTTTTTACCTTCTTTTTAAATCAAGCATAAGTAGTGAAATGCTACTTTATTAATTTTTATTATTATTAAAATACATAGGACAGGAATATAATGTACACATTATGATCCTTATTTTCATCATTTCAGTTCTTAAGCAGAAATTTTTTTATGCAGACATTAAGAAAATTCTCCATTTCTTTACAAAATTTTAAGTGAATTAGATTGAATTTGGATGCAAGAGTTCCAGTATTCCCTATTTGTGATAGTGTTTTGAGATTAAAATTAAATAATATAAGATGTATAAAATAAACTGAAGTTAAATTAGTAATGATTGATTTTTTGATAATTATATCATGGAGATATTGTAAAGTTAAAATGAGAATAAATTAAAAAGTTTACAAGAATTTAAGGCGCTATTAGGATGCATTAAGGTGCACTGGTGTGTTTAAATAGAATATTCAAGGTGGATTGAGTTTTGAAAGGAAGCTTTTACACTGCAAAAATAATACCACCCAATTTATGTAAAAAACTCATTACTTTATTATAATAAGTGTAAATTAAATAAAAAGACTATTATTTTCATCTATAAGGTATTTATTTTAAAGTACTATGACCAGAAGCAGGTTTAATATAAATCTTCTTCTTCATTGGAGCAACAGCCCCATGGTGGGCCAAGGCTGCCTGCCTGCTAGCATATTTCGAGACAGAAGATACCTTTCTTTTAACGGGGTAGGGTTGTCAACCTTACGCCCAACGCTCTACGGTGATATTAGACCGTGACCTACGGTTTAAAGGGGAATCGAACCACTACAAAAATCCTGTGCACCGCCGGAACTCGAACCCTGTAACTCCGAACGGCCACCGAGCGGAACCCTGTCATTCGGCCATCAGGCTTCTTAATATAAATCAATACATTTTCATATATTTTTCACTCTTTAATGACAATATATATTTGGCAACAACATCCCCTTCTCAAATTCAAAATCTAGAAGAAATCCAAGTGGCTAGCGCTCTGGCGCTCAGTACCACAGGTTTCGGGTTCGAGTCCCGGCGGTGCCATTGATGTTTGTAGTGGTTCGAATCCACTTTAAACCATAGGTCCCGGTCTAACACGATCGTAGAGCGTTGTGGAGAGTGATATATTAAAAAAAAAATAGGAAAACGAACTGTTCCTATATATAGTGATTAGGGATTGATTTTTTGATAATTATATCATTGAGATATTGTAAGGTTAAAATTAGAATAAATAAAAAAAAAAATTTACACGAATTTAAAATGCGTTTTTTTCTTTTAATGTTCATCTGACGCTTGTTGTTTCGCATCCTTATATACCCTTTCGATTCAAAGATCTAGAAGAAATTTTTTCTATACATGGATTAAGCAAACGCCTATCACATAACAAATGGGTGCAAAAAAAATTAAATTAATTTTATATTTATTTATGATTTAAAATAATTTTTAATTAATTTAATTTTTTAATTTAAATTAAATATATAAATTAATTAAAAAATTTATATATTTAAGATAGATTAATAATTTTATTTTTAGATTTTTTATAGATTTATAGATATATAGATTATATATATTTATAGATTTTTTAATTTAGTGATTTAATTTATATTTTTTAATTTCGTTTGTGTTAAGGAAGATTCAAATTCTTAATTAATTCTGTTTCAGAACACCTGAATTAAGTAAATGTTGATAAGTATTACAATATATTTCATCATTTTTTTTTTTTTTTTTTTTTGTTGTTGTTTTTTTCCCACTTGGTCGACAGCAACACCTAGACCAAGTTCATGAACCCGTATAGTTCTTAAACAGACGAGTCATGATAAAGGGGGAAAATGTAGCCTCTTTTTGTCCTTGACCTTGCGGCACAAAGACATGAGGCACCCAAAGGGGAAAATCTGACTTTACCCCACCACGTTAAAACCCCTAGCACAGGGACCCATTTTAATCGCCTTTACGACATGCATGGACTACATTGGGGCTATTCTAACCTGGAACCACACGGGAACCCTTTTTTTTTTTATATTTCTGAAGACAAGCTGATCCGTGAAGCCGAGAGTGCGTTTTTCTTCAAAAAATTACCCGAAGTTCAAATCCCTTACATAAGTCGAAATAAAAAAAAAAAAAAAGTACGATTTTATGTATGAAGAGGACATAAACTCCAAAACGGGATGCACTTGAAAGTGATGATGTAACAGGATATCCCAATGAATGAAATTGAATCTGACAAACTATTCAGAAACTCGGATGCATATACAGTGGATAAAAAAAGTATTTTCAATTGCCTATAAATGATCATATTTACTAACAAAGTATATTTACAAATTTTATTTTAGCATAGCGATTACAGAAGGAGAAAAGACAAACAAATATAACGAAATTTTCATTTAAATATTTTTTAGTCAAAATCTACGAGAAAATCCAAAATTTACATGATAAAAAGTATTGGCAAAATTATGAAATTGACAAAATTATGAGCGAAAACAAAATCAGTATATGTTTAGCACTTTGTATGCATACCTTCTGCATCTATAACAGCTTGTAATCTATTTCTCAGAGGAAACTAAGGTCTTTGTTGTACTTTTAATGCCACTCTTGCAAGAGTAAACGTTTGAAGTTGTCTTTACTTGAAATTTTATGTTTCTTGATTTCTAGATCCAGCAGGTGCCATAAATTTTCAATTGGATTGATGTCCGATTGAAGGGGGGGGAACGAGGAGCATTGTAGAGTAGCCATTCACGGATGAGACCTGTATGCTTGGGGTCATTGTCTTGTTGAAAACGAATGATGTTCCCAAGCCAAGATTTTGGGCACTGAAAACAAATGTCAATGTATGTCGTGCTGTCATGAAGCCTCTACCATGTTTTACAGTAGCAGTTAAATGTTGCTTTTTCAATTCAGTATTTGGCCTCCTCCACACATATCGTCGTCCATCACTGCCGAAAATGTTAAACTTTGATTCGTCGGAAAAAAAATAACTGTGTTCCAAAACACTTCAGATAAATCAACGTGGGTCGAAATCTAACATCTTCTCTTATTTATTTCCGAGATGAATGGTTTCTTTATGTAGCTGCCCTTCCATAATAACTTCTCTCATGTAAAACATTCCGTACAGTCTGTACGCTGAAAGTCTTTGCGAAGTGAAAGCAACAACTCTAGCTATCTGGGGTGCACTTATTTTAAGGTTTTTCTTAACCTTGTTAATAATGACACGTTCTTCTCTTGTAGAAAATATTCGAGGTTGTCCACTTCTAGTCTTATTTTCCGTTGATCCTGTTTCCTTGAACTATTTTACAACACTTCTGACAGTAAATAAACTTATATTGAACTGCACTCCTATAGCACGATAAGTTAAACCTTCATTTCTGAGCCTGATAATCGTGTTTTTAACACTAACGTCCAACTCCTTCGATTTTGAAGTCATTTTACTGCAGTAATCACAAAATAATGCATAGACACTTTTGGAGTAGTTTTGCAGGCTTTATACCGGTAGAGTTTCTTATCAGTCGAAACACCTGACTTCAATGTAACAAAATTTGCATAGCAGTTAAAACTTTGCCAATACTTTTTTGACATGCAAATTTTCGTTTTGAAAGAAAAAAATTGTAGAAAATGCAAATTAAAAATAAAATTTTTACTATTTTTATATATCTGAGATGTCTTGTATTTAATTACGACAGCTAAAATTGCATAACATTTTATTTATTTGTCAATATGAATAAATTAAAGCAATTGCCAATACTTTTTTACCCACTGTAATTTTGAACGATTTATATGGGTTTTTTTTTTTTTTTTTTTGCATAAAAGTTTACATTCAAGATTAAAGTATTTATTTCATTGTTATTTTTATGTATTAATTATTTACGACATTCTGTTTTTATTTCTGGTGTACGTTTTTGTACTTTTCTGTAAGTTGGGTGCCAATTTAGCCAATATCAGATTTTTCATTTTGGCAACGAGACAACAAACCAGCAGTATTAACAATTTCGAAAATAAAGGGAATTGAGTACTATTATCCCGCAGAGGAATGCTTGGAAATCTCTTCAAAGGAAAGACTTGGCCCACTTTGGGCTGTCGTGCTATTAATGATGAGGATGCATGTTTATAATATCCTAATATAATATAAAACTAAAATCCACTGATAGCCAACGTAGGATACAAAAGGACGCCTGCTCTAATCCGCTGATGACACGTGTTACTATCATTACTTTAAGAAATAAGGAAACTCGATGGCAATTGTGAATGCAAGTGTACCGAGCATCGGTAGTCGGGATGCCTGGGTGAAAGTATTCCAATTTTTCTGCAATTAGTAACCATTCAACACAAAGCAGTTTCCTTTAAAATGTCCTTCCGAAAGGCATGTTCTCTTCCATACTCATTGATTGGGTATCCCAGGCTTCAGGTTCGAATCCTGGCGGTGGCACGGATGTTTGTGAGTGGTTCGGAATCCACTTTAAACTGTAGGTCCCGGTCTGTTTAGCCTAAAGTGTGCACAAGATGACCGTAGAGCGACAAACCAAACCAAACCAAAACCATACTCATTGATGAACTGTGCGAGGTATACATTATTTAAACAGAAAGTCTTCATTGTCTGAAAAATTATATATGCCTTATTTGAAAACGTATTAAATTATATATATTCAAATATATGCTTTCGTATATTTAGATAACGCTTATTATATATATATATATGTGTGTGTGTAAAACCTTAACTTTTTTCTGAAAGAGAGATATAACGAGATTTCAATAATTGAGGCAGCAATGTACAGATATCCTTAAAAATTTTTTTTTTTTTAAATATTGTCATTCCATTAAAGTAAGAAACACGGTGCAGATTACTCCACTGAAATACATTTCATATTTATAAAAAGAATATTTTACTGCTATTTATATTCATGCTCTAAATAGGTTATTCAAAACAAAAAAAAAAAAATTGTGAGAGAATTACTGCATAAAAAAAATTTCAGCTTTAAACTATGGCAATCTTATGATCTTTATTCTACTACGCTACCTACATTACAGCATTAACCCATCAGTCATACTGAAGATTCACTGATGCAAAAAATTGAAGCTTATTATTTCTGAGACAGGGCATAACATTACTGTGTTTTCATTCCGTTCCATGAAACCGTAAACTCTTCTAAAAAGAGAATGGCTTACTTCATGAACTTACTTAAATCAAAAGCTTTAAAAATTATCACTGGTATTAGAACAAGAAAAAAAAAAAAAAAGGACACAAGAATAAAAATAATCAATAAATAAAAAAAAAACATTTTTCTTTATTGGAAACTCATTTTTATTTAAAATTAGCAAATACCTGTATTGAAATACATGAAAATGCTAGTCAATATACACTTTACACACACATAAGCTCAGCGTTTTCTCAAGTCAATATTATAATTAATTTACTATTTGGATTAATTATTTCAAGGATTTTTTAATCCTGCATTTTACTTTTCTTTCAATAGAGCCGCTTTGAAGGTTTTCAATGTAACTCCTTTTTAGATAACGATCAAGGGGAAGATCGATAAAGAGATGGGTCGACTCTTTAGACTCTGATTTTAATGTTATTATGATCAAAAACTAGAGGTCCACGGTCAAGAGAAGAACAGCCTGGCTGGATCTTTTAAAGAAGGCCAAGGCCCACAACGGGCTGTGGAGCCAGTTATGATGATGAATAATGATTTTAAAATTCAAATATGAATGCTAACAATTGTCTACTGAAAAGCATACCTTCATAAATCTTATTATTTCAATGTTAAATTTCATTCTATAAATGCAGGCTCATATACATCATTGATTGTGTTTTTTGATAATGAAAACTTTTGATTACTATTTTGTATGATTTAAAAAAAAAATGATGTCAATATTACCAAGATTCAAGCATGCCTGAACAGCTGTCTTCAAAACTTCATGTCATTTTCAATTCCTTCTATTATCTCACACTCTCCCTATATATATCTTGTTCAAATTTTCAATCGTTCATAAAATACTTTTTATTCATCCACTCAAGTTCAAATACATTTTTTTGAACTTGTAGTGGATGACACTTGATGTTAATACATTTTTTTTTTTCAAATATTAAATCATTAATTAAATTTAATTCAATAATTTTAGTTTTTTTTTTTTTTTTAAATTTAAGTTGCATGTATCTACCAATAGATGGCGCCAGATAAACTTATGAAAATGAAAATTATTTATGAAGGACTTTCTGCAATATAGTGAAAAAAAGTAGGAATTGACTTAAAAATTTTTTTTCATATTACTTGTTTTTAGAATGAAAACTTTTATTATTTTGTATGATTTTAAAAAATGATGTCAGCATTACTAAGATTTAAGTATGCCTGAACAACTGCCGTAAAGCGGATTCAAGGTGCTCGCGGGTTTAGTTGGAAGACCCACTTTTCCGTTTCCATAGCAACCACTGTTGCTGAAGAAACATGTATTAGACAGCATGTTCTGGATCGATATAACGAGATTTATTATTACACTCGAGTGCTAGCACTTTAAATACTTCTAACCAGATTGAAGGTATTAGACAGGTGTTAAGGAAAATGACTATTGATTGTGATTTAATAGAGAAGAAAGGTAATATTTAGAGTTACGAATTGGTATTTATAGATATGAATGAAAGATTATTAAGTGATTAAGTAAATTTTATGGAATTCTGAGAGGTGTTTTATGGGAATTTGTATCTTCATTGTTATTAAGCGAAGAATATACTATCCTGGATAATATGGTTTGGGTGATTAGATTTGTTATTAAAGAATTTCCTTGATAATTTCTTAAAGAATAAATTTATATTCTCAGTATTTAGATCTTTATGAGTTAAGAAGATACTGATTTATCATCGTGCATTATTGATGATTCGTAATATTTTGTTTGGAAGTCATTGATGAATCTTTTTATTTTTTGTTTTAGCTGAAATCACCAAAATTTGAGTAGCAAAGGCACAGTCTTTCTTTTAATTGCGATTCCGAGACCTATTATTGACTTCTTAATTAAACCAGGCATCTACAAAAGGAATCTAATTTTTGGATGTGCTTAAATTAGTTTCCTCTAGAATTTGTGAAATGTTCATACTTAAATATATGAAGATGGCTTGTTTAGTTTGGTTTGTCGCTCTACAGTCATTGTTTGCACACTTTGGGTTAATTAGACCAGGACCTACAGGGCAGCTTACTGTGGATTCCGAACCACTAGAAACATCCATGCCACCGCCAAGATTCGAGCCTGAAGCCTGTGATACAAAAGCCCAGAGAGCTGGCTAATTAGCCATCAGGCCGCTAAGTATGAACATTTAACAAATTCCAGAACATAAACGTTAATTTAATGTTTATATATTATTATTTAATTTTAAAAAATGTTCTTATCTAAGAGAAATTCCCAGATTTTCATTTGCGTTAAAAGAATTAAATAATGTTATTGAAATGGTTTATTTTTTCTCGTAATGCGAGGACATATAGGTTTTCTAAGCGTCGATTCTTGAACTCGAAAACTTTATTGACCACTTTGAAATAAGACACTACGTCCATGGATCAATGTTTACCTCTGGTGTTCTTCCAATTTTGAACAAATATCACTATGCATATATCTGAGGAATTTACGCCCTCCTTCCCTCCTATAAAGGGATTTTTCTTCTCTCTTCTATAAAAATATAATAACATTTTTGTGCTTTTAAGTAATTTTTCCTCACAGCTATTTAACACATCCATAGTTTACGGCTATTAGAAACTAATTGCATAAATACAGGCATTGATAATTTGTACTCTAGACACTAAAAACCAACTTAAATGTCATTTAGATTTCCTTTCTATTTCCAAATAATTACTTGTTTAATGAAATAGGAAATTATAAAAAGGAAATGATGTTTTATATAAAAATAAAATCGAGTTTTTTTAATTACGCGGAACTTGTACATGAATATTACTGTAAATGTTCTAGTATTAGTCAGTTGAAATATGTCAGTTTTTTAAATAAATGTGCATTGAGATTGTATATAACATTTCCTATTAATTGCTGATAAATTGCATGTAATTTTTGACAAGACATTAGATGATACAACGATATATTTTTAAAAGACTTTTTTTCAAAATAATATTAGCACGATCTAATGAGTGAACCTGGTGGTTACAGTCCTGTATTTTTGAACGAAAGAAGTCCATTTCAAATAACTGAAGATAATTCGAAGCAAAAGCTCTCCTGTTTTCCTCAGTGTATGTTATATCTTCATACTTTCTTTTAAAGTTTGGTTTGTCGCTCTACGTTTGTCGCTCATGTTGTGCACACTTTAGGCTAAACAGACCAGGATCTACAATTTAACGTGGATTCCGAACCACTAACAAACATCCATGCCACCGCCAGGATCCGAACTTGAAACCTGTGGTACCAAATGCCAGAGTGCTAACCATCAGGTAGCTGCTATTAAATAAAGGAACTTAAGGAGGAATTCCCAGATTAAAATTCATTTCCTTTTAAATTTCATTCATTCATTTAGATTCATTTTTAGGTGTGTTCATCTTAATTGTGGGTTACCAGGAACAATGGTAGTAAATATGTGTCAAGTTGTCAACAATCTTTTTAACCTATCTAAGCACGAAGTGTAAATGTCTGTATATTGAGACAGTCGAAGTGTAAATGTCAATATATTTAAATCTGACTAATCAATGAACAATTTATCTATAAATGAATATAATAAGTATCAATAAATTACTATAAAATGAAGCCATTCAGAAATTAGTGCTTAGCAATTATTATAAATAGCAGATGATGCTTCTCATTATTAAAAGTTGGCTTCCTCATTTTTCGCCAAATTCTCTGGCAACCCGGATAGACCCCTACCGAAATTTCACCTGTAACCTCTTAACCTAACATTCATGAGGTAATCCAAAGTAACGTTAAACTTCCCCTAGATTTAGGGAACATTTTCCTACCACAAGAGTTGTTCTCTGTTTACCCAGCAAATTTAATGAGACGCACTCGGCTGTAACACTCCTTCAATCTTAAAATCAGTCAAGTATTTCTGACATTGAATGGGCAAAGACTGAATGCACAGAGGAATATTCTTAAAATTTTATGTATGAAAAAAAAAAAAAAAAAACAGTCGATAAAATCATTAAAATATCTACACATTTTCCATTAACAAAAGTCAATTTTTTTTTTAAACATTATGAATTGTAAATTTTCAAACCAATTTTAAATATTCAAATCTGGGTTTGGTTTGGATTGTCGCTCTACTGTCATTTCAGACTAATTAGAAAGGGGACCTACAGTTTATTGCGGATTCCGAACCACTAACAAACATCCCTGCCACCCCCAGGTTCAAATATGGGATATTTATTATGAAGGAAAAAATTACAGTAGACATACTATTTTTAAAATGTTTTATTTAATTTAAATATATTTAATTAGAGGAATTATGATTTAAATTAATTTTTTTTTAAAAATGTTTTCTTTTTTAATATATTTTTTTTTTTATCTAGAAATGTATTTCAAGATTTAAAAAGCAAGCTAACAAAAAGAAACAAAAACATACAATATATTTTGCAATTTGTTTAAAGAAAAAAAGAAAATGTAACAAAAAAAGAATACTTATTATTATTATTATTATAAGTATAATTTCACGGTAGATATCTTTTGGCAATATTAAAAATAACTTTACTGTTCAGTAAAATGACAATTACTTTTAAGAATTAAATTACCAATGGAATCACCGAAATTCGGTAAATTAATATTCTAGATAATTATATGCATTTGCAGCTTATATTGTATATTTATTTGTTGTCTTTCGCAGATAACCCTAATTACTTAAACATAAAATAAAATGCATTTATTTTTGAATGTCTGCTTTCATCAATCATGTCTTTGGTTGATTTAACTTGACTATTGACAATAACACGGAAATCATCGACCAAATTTTACGGAATGAATTTAAAATATAATAAACATAATTTAAAATCTAATGACATTCTAAAAATATAACAAACATTTTTAATTTTTTTCAATTCTTTTCAGGGAGTCAACAGATATTTTGTTTGGCAACCTTCTAAAATTGTACAGGTTTGGTTTGCCGCTTTATGATCATTTTTTGCACACCTTAGCCTAATTAGGCCGGAACCTAAAGTTTAACGTTGATTTCGAACCACTAACAAAACATCCATGCCACTGCCAGGTTTGAACCTGAAGCTCCAAAGGCCAGAGCTCTAGCCAATTGTACAGGGTTGTGTGACTAAAATGTTGACAACTTCCGTTATGATTTTCACTAGATTATTTCAGGGAAGAAGTACATTCAATATAAAAAAACTGTATACATTTATTTAGTATCCATCAATGATATTCTCATGAACACTTAACAGCGAAACGTTTCGGAGTGTAGAGACGTATGCGGTTATAAAAATTTAAAAAAAATAATGTAATCAGTCCTTTTTTGAAATATTCTTTATCCAGTACATACCGAAAATGTTTATTAGCTTAATCATGGTGAATAAAATTGATATGAAGAAATGATTGTATTCTGAAGAATGTCGACTATAGTCTGGATTTAAAGAATGAAATATTTCTTTGGATACAAATAAAAATAAAAATAATTAATCAATGAATTTCTGTTCTTATCGATTTTAAGTTATCTAATATTAAATGCTTTTTTTTTTGTATATTTTTGATAAAAAAATATATTATAAATCAAACAAATAAAATGTCACTACACAATATTTAAACAATTTTTTTATGAAAAAGTATAATATGGATTAATTTTTTTCAATAATTACATCATGCATTAAATAACCAGATTATGTAATTTGATTCGATTGAAAATCAATCAAATAGCAAGAGGTGCCATCCTATAGATTCAACATGTTCATTTCCGATATAGACACTTAAGCTATCGATTCTGCATCGTTTGTCAAGTTTCGAACCCAACACCTTTGCTTGGGATACCCAAAGGTGCTATACACCAGGTGGCTCCAGCCTGTTTATAATTAAGGTTGTATGACTTATAACTACCGACGTATACATCCCACAACTGTATAAACAATATTTTCAGTTGACTAACATCGTTAAGTAAAAATGATTCTTAGCTTTTACGTTATACTTAAAGTGAACTCACACTCTTTACGTTAAATCTAATAATTTTACATGTTCAGTCAAATAAACTAAAATTTAGTATTCGCATCACTGCAATAGCACGCAAAAATTTCTTTGAACCAATCTCATCAATTTAATTTAGTAAATGTTTCAATTTAGAGTTCTGCCTAAATAATTTTTAAAAATATATATGCCAGTCATTTTGAAAATAGTACAGTATTTCTCTTCGTTATTTTATTTTTGATAAATTCCTTTTGTAGTGAGAGCGTAGTGGTATAAATAACTACCATAAATAAGTATGATTGCTTTCATTAACATTTAAATTGCGCATTATTCAACTTGTAAAATTGTTCAAAAGCCGCAATCTTACTTCCGCATAACGAAACCAAGATTGAAATTGAAATTCTTTTTTGTTTTGTTTCATAAGATATTGTGTAATTTCAATTATTTCTGCTATTTTACCGAATTATCTCTTTTCATATTGATCTAAGAGTGAATAAAGAAGATTAGAGAAATATTTGTCTGATGAAAACATTACACGAAAAACAAACGTGGTCTTATATACTCGCGTAAACATTAATCCACAACAAACACAGATGGGATCCTTTGCATGCACCATATACCAACAGAAAAATAAATCTATTACCAAATGTGACCTAATGAAATAAGCCATGTCAAGAAAATATATTTATTTTAGTAGTTTTCAATGAATAAAAATTCGCGAAGCAGAACTAAATCTATTTCCTTGTTTCGAACACAGGTCACATAGTTGTGTTAAAGTATGTTTTAATGCTTGTGCAGATTTTGATTTAATTCTCAAATCAAAATGAATATTTATGTCTGTAGTTCAATCATATTTAGATGATGAATATTTTATTAAAATCTAGTAAAAGAGCAGCAAGAATTCTCATGCCTCCTTGTAGTAGTTCTTTTTCCAACTAGAGAATGAAGAGATTCATTTTTTTTTTTTTTTTAAATTACCTCCTCCACATAGATAATATCCCGTAGACCGATAATATCTACAAATATAATTATAGTCAGAGTATTATTGTCTTAACACTGATTTAATTTTATTGTTAACATTATAGAACAGAGAATTGTCAAAGGCTTGAGATCAATACCTTTAAGCAAATCCCAGGACAAAAAAATTCAAGTTCCACTCGTGGCCCTGTTGTAAAAGGCGCAGCGAAGTAGCTAATATTCAGAACGAATGAGATACGATTTTTGCCGTTGCAGTCACTGCTCTCAAAAACCAAATGGCGATACCAAAAACTTGATGGCGATACAGACAGCGTTTCTAAAAGTTTCGTATCAATAGTCAAGGTGCCTGATGGGAGTTTCCTGAGATTTCTTTCTTACGAGATACAATTGTGATGGTATACCTCGATAGTGTTCGTAGGACAGGAGGCTAACAAATGTGCAGGAAACATAAAAAACTTATGATCGTATAGCGATTCACTGGCAACGAGCGTAGCTAGCATGCAGAAGGGCTCAGATTAGAATTTACTGGTGGCATCCGTTGCAGTCACTGGTCTCAAAAACCAGAGGCGATACCAAAAATTCGATGGCGTTTTGAAGAGTCTTTTATCAACAGTCCCGGTGCCTGATGGGAGTTTTCTGATATTTCTTTCTTACGACATGCAATTACGAGGGTATTCGTGGTATACCATAATAGGACAGGAGACTGATAAATGTGCAGGGAAAATAAAACTTATATTCAAATAGTGATTCACTGGCAATGAGCGTAACTGGTATTATATGAGGAAGCTGGTTCTAATCCGCTGGTGATATCTGTTGTTGTTTTTAGAAATAAGGAGACTCCATGGCAATTGTGAAAGAGTGTATCTCGCATCGATACTGGTGAATTTCTCGCCCATAGGATGTCTGGCGAAAATATTCTGTTTTTCACCCATACAGCCCTTGAATGCAAAGCAGTTTCCTTTAAAAAGTTCTTCTGGAAGACATGATCACCCCCATGCTCGGACTCGTCAATGGACTGTGCGTGGCAAACATTAGGGAAAATCCTCGATGTCTAAAAAAAAAAAAAAAAGAACTGTCTTCTGTGGAAACATATTTAAAATAAAAAATATGCACGAAGTATATTTAGGTAATGCTTGTTAAAAATATTACTAGAATTATCTATTTCCTTTTGTGACTTTCATATGAAGTGTAAAATCTATGTAAATAATTCCCTTACGTCTTTAAATGAGTTTCTTTGAATCCTCTCCACTTAAATTTTATTTTCTGAAATCAACAAAATATACTATTGTTGCTTTCAAATGCCAAGCATTTTGACTTGGTGTCAGTTGCCACAAAGGCATGCATGACATGTAGCAGATTCAGCATATCCTGGGTGCACCACTCGGGCATTGCAACATTGTGCCTCCACGATTTTGAACGATGCTCTCTTGGGGTGATACCTGGGAAGTTCAACATCATAAGTATTCCTTGATCGAGTGAAAAAGACTGTCCGGGTAATGGATTTATCTTACACATTCTCAACATTAACATGAGAGCTTTGAGTTCAACTCCACTAGCTGGGTTTCGAACTAGGTCCCCTAGATAGGTTTTGTGTGGTTTGTCGCGCTACTGTCATTTTTGTGCACACTTTGGGATAATTAGACCGGGACTTACAGTTTAACGTGGATTCCGAATCACTAACTAACATCCATGCCACCGCCAGGATACTCCTAGATAGGAAACTCAACAAGCGCATTATTCGCCAAGTAGCTCAAGCTCTATTTACAAGATATTAATCCTAGTACATCGCGGATGTAGTTTTACTCAAAGGATAATGTTACTTTAAATTTATTTTTCTTCACTGATATTTATGAAGGGCTAAAAATCTAATTATTTTGTTGATACCGAACTTCTTCATTCCAATTTAGTACAAAACTGGAAGCTAATTTTTAAATTAGAACTTGAAGTTTGGTTTGAAATATTTTCATTAGAAAGGGACACACTCCCCAAATTAAATTTTAACTTAGTTCTGCTTATTGGAAAAATACCCATATCTATCAATCAAAGAGGACAATACAAAATATATAATTTCTTTATTTTTAATATAAAATGTTCATCTTGAACTAATTTCTTATCCGATTAAGTGAATAAATTTAAGTAATGAATTCAACATTTTTAAAATTGGCTCAACAAAATCAACTTATACTTAGTAATTTTTTTAATTTGATAGATATTGAAAGGAAATTTATTTTGATTTAATGAAAATTTACTTTAACTTACCTTCTTTCGATTTCAAAAAATTTAAATTATATATTTCCGTTTGAAGAGAATTTAGCCTCATTTCTCAGAGCATTTATAAGCACGTAACTTTTTTTAATAAACTAGCTAGAAATTTCCTGCAGGTTACGCTTGGCTAATTTTATCCTTTTGCAAGAATAATTTCTCAACCTAACAATAACATTTTGAACTTCTTTTCCGTCTGTTTCTTTTTTGTGTTTATTCACTACCGTTTCAAAAGAGAGGAAACTCTCATCTCTTTAACATTAATAAATAAATATAAATATTTATAGCTTATCCACTAGCTGAACACGTTTCATTCTATCAATATTTACACGAATTAGTTTCCTCCTAGTGCCCCCTGTAGATTTCTTTCAGGTTTCTACCCTCATTATAGAAAGGTTAGAGCAAATTCAAACAGTTTTTAATCTTTGGAAAACATATGCCCAGTTGGGGATTTTCGGCGATAAAATACCAAACAAGGTCGAATATCGTCGCCAACCTGGATACGAACAATTCCTGGTCTTTTCGGATTCGAACCAACCTACCAATCCGGCATTTCCGTCTCGTTGCAATCACGGGAAATAAATCCTCTAAGCTTCAGTTGTTTTCTGACGTTTAATTCACCGGCTGTTCCGCTACACCAGTTTCTGTCTTCATTTTTTCTTCTTGACTTGCTCATGATGAGGTGGAAATGGCAACAATCTTAATCTTTCTCATTTTAAAATAAGTTATCAACATAACGATTTGTAATAACGCTTCGCGCTAACTCTGCATTTTATTCGAGCTGTCATTCTCGATATGGGCCTTTGGATGTTGAACATCAGATCGCACTGGATAAATTTTCGGTTGCAGATATGCTTATTTCTTCTGTGTTTGATTTTACATAAAGGTACTTTTGTAACCGCTGAAGGCCGAAGACCGGTATATATTATTGCTCATATGGTGAACTCTATTTTTGAATTAGATGAATATTTAGCCAGAGGTGCAAATGCTATAGAAATAGATCTCGCTTTTCATAATAATGGAACTGTGAAGCAAGTATACCATGGATATCCATGTGATTGCTTAAGAGTGTGTGACGAACGGGAAAATTTCGCCAGATATTTAAATCATTTAAGAGATCTGTCAAATCCCAATCATATGAATTATCAAAAAAGTCTTACTATGTTATTTCTCGATCTGAAATTAGGTGATGTCGCAAGAAAAGATAAATACAAAGCAGGGGAAGAAATTGCCAAGTATTTGATCACTCATCTTTGGAATAAAGACTTGAGTGAACCTCACCTTGAAGTACTTCTTTCTGTTCCCATACTTCAGATATTGAGACTATAAGAGGTGTTCGAGATACTTTCACAAAATCAAACCGAGAAACTACAATGCAAAAGCTTGGATTCGATGTCAGCTTAAATGATGACTTGAATTCTATCCGGAGAATGTATTCAAAATTAGGTGTAATATCCAATCGATGGCAAGGTGACGGAATAACCAATTGTCTTCGAAGTTTAAGGGATGACAGTAGACTTCGGCATGCAATTCGAATTAGAGATTCTGATGCTGGCTTTATAGAAAAAGTTTACGATTGGACTGTGGACACTACATTATCAATAAGAAGGTCTTTGAGAGCTGGCGTTGATGGTTTAATAACAAATTTTCCAGAACGTGTCATCTCTGTTTTACAAGAAAAGGAGTTCAAGGACAAATATCGTCTGGCAACCGTTGATGACAATCCATTTTCTAGAGTCCATATTTCTCCTTTTAAAAGCAGTTTCGAATCGCAAAATGATATTGGATATGTGTCATCTGTACGGGAAATAACTGTGGCCATTTTGGGATACATATGGGATTTTTATAAACTTCGCCTTAAAAGACCAGCAACTTTGTTTCCCTCATACAAGAACTCCTTAGTAGATCACATCCATTTTTCAGACAATACAGAGAGGCCTTAAAGAGAATTTCACGACAAGGCATTGCAAAATAAATGCAGATACTTTTCTGTATTAAAAATGGACCGTTAAAATTGAGAGCATTACTAAAAATTTCTTATTTAAATATTTTCGTTGTGATTTTTTAATTATTGATATACTTTACTGTAAAATAATGTGTAAAATGAAACTTGCTGCTGGTACAGCAAGAAAAGAGATTTGAATTTTGAGATGTAAATTTATTTATTGAACTTAAGGTGCCAGTAAAATTATTTATCAAACTTAAGGTGCCAGATTTTGATTGATGAGCGTATGTGTGGGATTGTTTTGAACTGCATCGTTGCTAAACTTGAATTATACTCTGAATTCTTTACAAATAAAAATGTGATTTCTCGCAGTGCAGATAATACATTAAAATAAAGTGGTTTCTGGAATTATTTCATGATTTTAGTTTGAAAGAATGTAAGCTTTAAGGTAAGTTCTTTTTACTATTGTATTATACAAAAATTTGTATACATAAGATTCAATGAGTGTATCTTATAAAATCAAATAATAAAACTGTTATGTGTATGAATTCCTCTAATAGTTTTTTTCAAGAAAAATATTTTTATTTAATTAACATAATAAACGAAATACTGATGAAAAATATTTTTCTTCAACCTTATCAAATAAAAACAAGTGATGAATTCATCGAAATACTAACATTATCGTAATACAAAATTCAAGTTCAATTTGAAATAGCTATCTGAAAATTGTTTTTTGCAATATATTTCGATGCATTAAGTTTTAATATATTGAGATTTTTTTTATAAGGGATTTAAGTACCATTATTCCTCTACAGTTTTGAAAGATATAAAAAAATTGGTTTATAAATTGCAGATTAGAAAGAAAGTTGTCAAAAATTATTAGTCGAATTAGTAGTAGGTATGTTATTACTAATTCGATTAGTTCGATTAGTAAGTACTAGTTATTGTAGATTAGAAAGAAAACAAAAAACCAAACGATCGCTTAAAGTAAAACACTAACACTAAAAAAAAAAAATCAGTAAAATAATACTTGATTTTATTTTAGATTTTGAAAAATAAATGAGATTAAACATTGATTGTATGTGATTAATATTTTAAAAAGTTAGTCAAATAAATAAGCGAATAATAATATAAAACAGTTAGGCAATTGCTCATCAATAAAAGTTCCGAGATAAATCCGACAAATTAAAAAATAAAAGTGTTTGTAAAATTTCTTATCTGTAATTAATATAATCAATGGTAAGTACTCTGACGATAAAAATTGATTCAAATCCTGGATTATAGGAATTTTTTTGATGGCTTTATATTCTTTTGAAGCACTGTATAAGGATTTCTACTAAATACCTGTTAAAGTTTAATCGTAATGTTAATCCAATCAGAATCAAACACTTAAATTGTAATTTCTATAAAAGCATGCATATTTTGATCTCATTGTTCAAATATATTGTTTATTTACAAACATATCCTCAGATTTTAAAAACCAGATTGTTCATAAGAAATGTAAAATTGCTTCACCCCATTAATTTACACATCTTGAAATCCTTTTAAAAACTCATTGAAAAAATTTTTTCAGACTTCTAATCTTGAGAAGAACCAAAATTATTCCTTCTAATCGCCCTCTTGTACCTTCAATCATTGAATTTTATATAATTTCTTGTAAACATGTTTTTTTTTTTTTTTTAAAATTTCATTTTGAATATTTGTATCATTTTCCTAAGAATTTTTATTTCTTGATTATTTTTCCAATTTATATGTTGGCTGTCCATTTCAGTTTCTCTATTTCTAATAATTTAAGTAAGATTTTACAATAACTTCAAATATTTTTTTGTTTAAAGACAATTGTTTTTCTCAACTGCCATTAAATCATCAGTTAATATAATAATTATATTTAATAATTAGTTAATATTATAAGTGATTTTTAGTTAATATAATATAATAAAATAAGACACATTTTTTCTTAGATTTTATATATAGTTTAAGTACTTATATTTTAATTTTTTTTTAAATATACATATGATGTAGGCAATGTTAAATTCGATAACTTTTATAATTTTTTTTTTTTTTAAGAGATTGATTGTAAATTTGAATTTAAGTCTTTTGTGTAAACGAATCTCAAATAATATTCATTTTCTCTTTTCTCTTCTTTCGTATATCTTTGTGAAATAAATATAGTATTTTCTTGTAATCGAATCAGCACAAAATTATAATTTATACTTTTGTATAAAGCTGTCTATTTTCAAGTTTAAGGGGTGCATCAAACTATTACAAGAAATTCATATTCTGTAAAACTGTTAAAAATTAATCGAAACATCATTTATCTTTTAAATGATATATTCTTTATATGATTTCAATTAATTTTTTAAAATTTCTAAATTTTTATCTACAACCACTTTTTTGAAGGAAAACAACAAAAAATCGTTTATAAATAATAAATTTACATTAATGTTTAGTTAATTCCTTTCTCTTATTTATGAAAGTTTATAAATTGCTCAACCCTTATCATATTTTGAAAAATTGAATTTCAATTATCATTAACGGTATAACCTGTTCGGCTGGCTATTTTATGAGGTATTTAGAAATCTAGTTAATGTTTAATCATAAAAAAAAAAACATTGCATTACGTTTACTTCCTAATAAATTGAATTCTTTTTCCTCAATTTACTCGATTATCTTATTGATAAAACTATATTTTCCTATTTAAAAGGAAATCTATTAAGTTTGCATCAAAATTCATTACGGAAATCAGATAATTGCCGACACCATAGTCAAACTCAAAACCGCTTTTATGGATAAATTTGAATTAAAATTAAGATAAGTATTCATATAAGTAGTACTTTTAAGATAAGTAGGACTTTTGATGATAAGTACTTAGTTTCATTGTAAATAAATAAATTTTTTAAATAATATTTGGAATTTAATGATATTTAAATTAAAATATTTTGAAAGATTTAAATAAACTAAAAATATAAAAGAAATTATATTAAATTTGTGTTTTTATTTCGTGGATATTTTTAATAGCTAGTCAGGTTGCCAACTTCTATTTCACTTTCTTTCAATATTGTTTTTAAATCTATTTATTTCGATTTTTTTTTTTTTTTGTATTTATTTTTAAGCGTAGTTTTATAAATTTCAACGGGTGAGGAAAAAATTATTTTACTTTGGCTTTATATATCTTTTTAAGTATTTAAAGTAGACTGATTTATGAAATAGTATTACTTAAAACTTCAAAACTGTGATAAAAAACGACTGCAATATGTTTTCATATCTTATATACTATCAACAACTCCTGTTGTTATCAAAAAAGGCAATTTCTAAATGAAGACATCCTACATAAAATGTTAGATAATGCATCCTACACACTGAAATCCACAGAAGGAAATATTTCCTTTTAAAAATGCAACGGTCTGACAGTAACATGAGGAAACTGTCGATTGTAGGAAAAGGGAAAAAAAAAAATCTCTATCTCTTAGGAGGGGGAGGGGAACCTCACGTGCAAATTATCAACTAGAAAACAAAATAAAGGAATGTAATAAAATCTGTGAGAAATTAACATTTGTGTGCAATAGATTAAATGAATAATCGGAGTTCTATCTTCTAAGCAGATTTCTAAGAAGCAAAAAGAGCATTGCCATTTAACGACGATAATCATCATTAGCCTGAAACAAATCAATTTAATTTCTTTGATGTGCAGAAAAATGTATGCATTTTTATTAATTGTATAAATAATGGCCATGAAATTATTCTAATAAAGATTTTTATTTTTCAAGATTTCATTTTCGGAGATTTAGTGCTGAACACTTTGTTATAAAGTTACTTTTTGGACACAGTAGTAATATACGTAAGACCAATTTTCAATTAAAAATTTTTTTTAGGTTGCTGGCACTGTCCTTGACATCTGTGTGAAATTTCACGTCAAAATATTCAGATTGTGAGACGCTAAAACTGATTCCGGCAATTTTTGAAATGTTGGAATTAATTGAGCAAAGAACTTGCATTCAATTTTGTTTGCGGAAACAAATAGTATGTTGCAGAAGGCATTCGGTGAGCATTCCTATATCGGAAAGAAACGTTTACAAGTGGTATAAACAATTCAAAGAAGGCAGAGAACGCGTTGAAGATGAAGAGCCCTCTGGTCGACCATCCACCTCAACCGACGAAGCTCAAGTCCAAAAAAATTAAAGATTTGGTGCTTGCAAACCGTCGATTTACAATTAGAAACCTTGCTGAGAATGTTGGAATCGCAAAAGGATCGATCAATTCCATTTTGGGCGTCAAACGCGTCAAATCTCGATTGGTACCGAAAACACTGAATGCGCCAGCTCACACTACATTGATTCTTCTTAACTTTTTCGCCAAAAATGAAACCCATATCATTCCACAATCACCGTATTCACTCCGTGCGACTTCTGGCTATTCCCTAAACTCAAAAGACAACTCCGAGGATACTGTTTTGAGTCGATTGAAGAGACTCAACGTGAATCGCCGCGCGCTTTGAAGGCCATCCTGCCAATGACTTTTTAGCATGCATTGAGGATTGGAAAAAAAGTTGGCATAAGTGCATTGTGTCCGGGAGGGGATTACTTTGAAGGCGATGAAATAAATTTGGAAGAATAAATAAAGAGTTTTTGAAAAAAAAATTAATTGGTCTTACTTTTTTGGGTACAGTAGTATATTATATCTAGTTATAGCTGTTAAAACGGGGGGGAAAAACTACAATTCTCGATTTTTAAAAATATTGTTTATAATTAAGTTTTATTTAGTATTTTTTATTTAATTTTTAAAAATTACTTTATAATAAAGAAGCACAATAGAATAATATGCAGATCCATAAAGAACTCCAAGGTTATTGTAGAAAACCATGCTTGATTCGAGTTTCCAATCTATTCTTCTAAGATTGGTAGTGCTCTTATTGTCCGCTGTGATTTCTGATTACCCTGGCAGTATTTAACCTAAAAAAACAATGCGTGATCTGGTTTATTTCCTACTAGAAATTAATGGAGTGTAGATGATGAGTCGTAGTTAATTCTCATGGGCATGGACTCATCTTACTGGCGAAATGCTCTTCCTTCCATAATAATTAGTAGACTTCATAGCATTTTTGGGTCCTATTGTGTAGTCAAGAAGTTTGAAACTTCTGAGTCGAATCTGAATTACAAGTGCATTCTAAGAATTTCAAAAATTAAATCTAAATATCCTTGATTAAGCTTTTAAAATATTCGTAATGGTGATTTAAAATAAAGCGATAGAAACTAATTTCAACAATCTAGGCAGTTTCTCATTTAGGACTGAAAATTTTAATGTTTTTAAAAGAAATTTAAGACATTCATTATATATAATGTATTTAATATAAAAACTACCAGTTTACAAATTTCTTAATGATATCGTCGTGTTTCGAACTGCCTTTCTCTCAATATTTCCATTCCTTTCACTACCTTTCTCCTTTACTTTGTACTTTGGTTCTAGAAGAAAGAAGACTCTTTCCGTCCAATTGTCTCTATACTTTTCCTCCTCTTTTACCTTGCAATGTCTTTTTTTTATACCAGTAGCTATCTATTTCTCCTTCCCACAATATATGCAACGATTCAAAAACAGTTTATTTCTATAAAGGACACATTGCCGTTGATTAACGCGAAATCGGTACCGTGAGAATGAACTTGACGTACATTATACAAGGCCATTTTAACAAAGCACTGGACTCTGGGCAAGTTCGTTCAAAAGGAAAAAAAAAAAAAAGGTCCTTATAAATAATTAGAGGAATTGTTTAGATGCACTACTTTTATGCAAATTTACAATGAAAACAATTTATTTTCCAAACAAATGCATATTTGATGCAGAGGCAGCTTGACCAATCTAATCTAAATTATATAGCCATTTCCTTCATATTAAATCCTAATTTTTCACTTTATTTGATTAAAACAAAAATATTACTATATTCTATTCTCAGGGAATTTATTTAAAAAATGTGTATCTCTTTGAATAACGTTTAATATTAAAAATTCTACATCATCATCATTGGCGCAACACCCCCATGATGGGCCAAGGCCGTCCACCTATTGGCAGATTTCAAGGCGAGAGACGTTTTCCTTTTACGGGTAGAGTTTTCAGCCCAACGCTCTAAAGCCATATTAGACCGGGAACTACGGTTTAAAAGTGGATTTCGAAGCACCACTAACATCCATGGTTCCGCCAGGACTCGAACACGAAACCTGTGGCACGAGCGCCAGAGCGCTAGTCACTCTACTACTTCAGGCAAATCAATCCACTATCAATCTACCATCAGGCCCCAAAATTCTACGAAATCTGAAATTATATGATGATTAAAGAAAGACTACTGAACTGTATTTTGTCAGCCTTCATAAAATACAATGCATTGTGAATAAAAATGTTTGTTATTATTGCAATGAAAAAAATTACTTAAAAAAGTTTGTTATAAAGTTATTAAATGCCTGTCATAATGAAAGTGATATATGTCTTACATTTTTTCACTTATATCCGGATAGTATTTTAAGCTTTAAATGCGTGATAACTAACTTAATCTAAAGATTTAATTTCTACAACTTTCTTTGAATTACGATAATCTAAAGAATGCAAAGCGAAACGAGAGGTAAAAAATTTTTTATATTCTTGACCAAGTTCACATAAGCACCAGTATATATTTATAACTGTGTGAACTTAATTTATTATTCTTAGATTCAGATTCTTCATAATTTTTTTGGATTTTGGTGGGTCATTGAACATGTGTAATACAAGACAGAAAAACACATTTTCTTTCTAATCTCTTACTTCAAAATCTTCACTCTACTGAATGCACATTTTGTTATCTTTTGCTTTCCTTTTTTTTTTTTTTTTTAATAAGTTTTTATGTGCATTGTCTTATGTTTCGTTATTTATAGAAAACGTTGAATATTTCTTAGAATTTCTGCAAGAAAGAATTGATATCTTAACAGAGATAAAAACAGCTGTCATTCTTTTTTTTTCTTTATCATGATTCATAATCATTTTTGTGACTTCTTATCTATTTGAGCGTTTCCTTTATAAGGTGTGAAACCTAAAACAAGTTCTAGTTACTAACAGTTGACGAAGGTAAGTAACTGCTTATTCATTGATCATCAAAATAATTAAATACAACTAATGAAATAACCTGAAATGTATTTATAAAATTTATTTGGGATATATACCCTTAAATTTGCAAAATTTCCTATTAAGTGTTGATAAATAATAATTTTTGTATGTAAAGTTTTTTGTTTTATTTGTATTTATTAACTTTACATTCTGCGCTACTTAACGAAATTACGCCAACAACAATGAATAAACTTTAAATCAAAGAAGTAGAGTTTGAAAGTTTGCTTGATAAGTGGATAAACAAAATACTTGATTAATGATGTATAAATACTCTTAAGGTGTTGAAATCTACCATGTTAATTTTCTTGGATTTTCATTAACTTTATGGAATAAGGACCCAAATATATCTCTTAACTGAAAAACAATAGCATGTTTAGGATTCTTCGTTTTGAAAACTATCCTATCCTAACGTTGACAGTAGTTTTAAAGCTCTACTCTTAGTAGTTCTAAGTCTCTTAAAGACAGAATTTTTAATTATATTTTGTCAATGTTGGTAAATTATTAAAATAAGAAGAAATTAAAACATATATTCCCCTTGTAATTGGTAAATAAAATGTGAAAATATTAAATAGCCTTCTTAAACATTCTATATTTGATTCAAATCTTAATAGAGCCATATGTCATCAAGTTAATTCAATGAAGTAAAAAAGAAATGCATGTTAAACAATTTTGTGATTCTTCATTTTTATGTATTTTTAAAGATTACATCCAGTAGTTTCAATAACTGCTTTATTATTATCAGTTTTTGTGTTTTCTAAGTTGATATGCGTACTTTTCTACCTGCTGAATACATTAAATGTGAAATGTTGAAATTTTTGTTTTAAATTTTGAAGAACTATTTTTTTGAATAAAGAAAACGAAAATGAAATGCTTTTCTCTGAATAGATGAAATTATCTATAAATGAGGGAAATAACTACTTTAAGAATTTTTTTAAACACATTTCTTTACATCTACTACATCTTTAAAATTTCAATAATGATTTAGAAATAAAACTTGGATAAAAATGTTGCAATATATTTAATAATTAACATATATTTTTAAATACTTCTAGTGTTTTCACCGCCAATATGTTAAGAGGAATATTTTTGTTTTCTTGCTTATTAGGTAAGTAAATTTTTATACATTTGTTTGATTTCTTGATGTGTATTGAATGTATCTTTATTCTCTATTTCTTTTCTATGTATTAAGTCTGTATTATCACTTCCTTAAATAACTACGCTTGCTAAAATTTTATTAGATACGAAAAATGCAATATAGGAAAAACTGATTAAAAAACAAGTCGAAAACAATGTTTTTAATTTTTGATAAGGTAATGATTTTGTTTTTTTTCAATATGGCTCAATATTTAAGTTGCATATATTAGGAAATATGTTTGAATAATTAGCAAGGGATTTTGATTATTCATTATATCTTTCCAAAATTCTGCTTAAGGATTTCTGAAAATGAAAAAATGCACAGATAGAACAATTGATGCATTCTATTTAAACCTTTTGATATCTGATTCAAGGATATTGCTTTTTGACGGAAAAGTATTTATTTAAAATAATACTATAAAAAGTAATTTTTACGAAAATGAAGAACATTAGGCAGAAAACCAGCAACTGGCAGAAAAACCAGCAATTTCTTAGTGTTACTTAAGAAATTTTAACTAAATAACTGAAATAAATATCTTTACAATTTTGCTTTTTAAAATTGCAGGTTAGTATACACAATTTATGTTATGTAAAATAAAAAAGATAAAAAGGAAAAAAGAAATATTTTGTTTTTCTACGAGCAAATATATTAGTACTTTATGTTTATTTTAAAAAAACAACTTTACGAGCACTTACATTTAAGGAGTTAACATAGGGATCATTTCGTGTTCGATATACATGAGGGTTGATATTAAGAAAAATGAATTTTGAAGCTTATTAAGAATGAAAGCTGTACACAATATGCACCAAAGTTTATGTAATTTAACAAACAAAAATGTTTAAAATATTGGTGTGAAATCTAGTAGCTGACAGTTCACGTGTCATCTACTAAAAGGATGTGTCTGACAATAAAATTTGATTATATGCCGGAAACTGTTCTTGTTTGAAAAATCAAATGGCTGATTCATTCAGTCCACTAGGAAGCATGATTTATTATTACCTGGCAACCCTGAATTTACGAACCGAAACGCGTAGGGGTGCATGACTTGCTTGTGAAGCATTAAATGTCTTAAAAATGCCGAGTTTTGAGATTCTCGTATAATATTTCTTCCGATTCGAAAGTTTTTTATATTACTGCCTTTAATGAGAGTTAGTGTCGCTTATAAATGTAACTGAAATATGTTATTTCTGAGACCCAAGTTATGCTGAAAGAAAAAGAGATGGAACCAAGTTCAAACGGTGTTACAGAAGTGAAGTGTCCAGGAAAGAACGTACATCAGCCATTAAGGTTTTACAATTGGTATCCAGAACATGCACTGTATTAAACAAATTATTACGAACAACAGCCATTAGGTTTTACAATTTAACTATTAGTTAAACGAATTACGAACATTAACCATTAAGGTTTTACAGTTGGTATCCAGAACATGTACTGTATTAATTAAAACGGATGTGGAATAACTGAATTTCTCACTTATTAAATAAGAATATGCTTGTGATAGAAACAAAACTATTTTATACTAACGTAAAAGTGATTTCTCACTAATCATGCAAGACCAAATTATTGACTCAGATTCTGAACTGAATATCTAATATCTTAAATGAATACTTAAATTTTTTAAACTTATGGTATATGTCTTTGCTTCAATTAAGTTCGTAACTGAAAGTTTTTTTTTTTTATCGATATTTTAGCAAAATTCCTTCCTATAATACTAGAAATAATATCAAATCCTAGTTAATTTATAAACGAAACGTTTTTTATTAAACTATTTTTATACGAAACAATTTAACATAACATTTGTTCTAGATAAATAACCATTTTAAATAAAATTAATGTATCATTTAAAGAGTAAAAGTTCTAATAAAAATAAAAATATTTTTTCTATCCTACAGGAAAGTGCATCCAATAAAATGTCAATTTTGATTCAAATTTCTATTAAAAAAATCTTCGAAACTAATACAGATTTAAAAATCTCCACATTATAAATAAGTAGTCAAATGTAGAGGAAGTGTTGAGTTAATGTTATTTTCTTGTAATACCAAAAACAATGCACATAAACACACAAGAAAATTCAAATTGAGAAATGAACTTTATTGTTCAGTTCAATAGACAAGATCGAAATTCCTCTTTGTGGAATACAAGTTCATTATTGAATGAAGTTAAGCTCTAAATTACCGTACTCATGCATCCGTGAATTCTGTCATATCCTGCTTTATCATAGCTCTTTATTTGCAAATTCACACGCTTAAATTGGGCATGTAAAGAATTTTTAATTGCAGACTATTTTCGAATCTAGACTTAGAGCAATTTTTTTTGTCTTTCAACAAAGAATGTTTACTGTTGTCATGATTTGATTTTCACGGCATGTTTTGAACAATTTATTGGTATTTTTTTTCTAAAATTATATAATCCATTATAAATTAAAAAAAGCCCAAATGATTCACAGCAGTAAGCCAACTTCAAATAGTAACTTGCATAGAGAAAAATTAGACAGAAATATGCAAAATATTTTTTAATATAATGTGCAAACAAAATATAATAATCAAAATATAAAAAGAAACCGACAGCAATGTCTGATAATAGCTCAGCGAAATTTAATCATTCAAGTTATTGTCATACGTTTTATCTGTACAACTAATTAGGACTTCTGTTCTATTCTACAAATACCATTAAATAATAATTTTCGTCATCATTCTTTTTATAAAGGTTTCATTTTCTTACATAACTTTTAAAATAGTTTTAAATTTAAAACCTATATCGTTATTTTTCTGAAATGCAAATTTCAATAAAAACTTGGCAAATATGAAATAGGAAAGAAGTTCAAAGTTTTTAAATGAATATTTGAGAAATGCTTGTTTGATTTTCTTTAAAATATAAATTATGATTATCACGTTAAATGTATACGTTAATTTAATTAAGAGTTACGCAAAAAGTTAACTTTAAATTAAAATCCCTCTGAGTGAAAAAAAAAAAAATTGTTTTTCTTATAAAACTATATGTAGAAAAGTACAAATATTTCAATTTCATTCATCACTAATGTTTATTTATAAGTACAAATATAAATTTGCCATGTATTAAAAAAAATATCAAATGTTAGTTATCCTTAATAATTCGTACACATATTTATATAGTTTGATAATTTGCAGTAAAAATTTAACTCTCTATATAACTAACATGGAAGTGCATTTAATTGCTTGCTATCCGAATGTATTTTATAAATATCATTTTTGCATTGCGATTACCACCAGTATAAATATACCAGTTTTTTAAATTTTCTAATTTCTGCTTTTAGGAGCTGCTTTTGCAGCGAATTCAGCAAACCAGTACATTGATAATGTTTTACAAACATCACTTGGACGTGAACTCCAAAATTATGGCTTGATTCCTGCTCGATTGGCAAACTTTTCCACTTCCATTGGTGCTTCTGGAGTTTACAGAAATGTTGGAGTAGCTGTGTTTAGCAATGGAAACGGTACAGGCTTTGATCGAATCAAGAGGAAAGGAGATTGCTCAGGACCCAGGAATGTCAGAGGGGAAATCACCATTAACTGTACTCTAAGCGTATTCCCAATTGTAACAGCCTACAAAACAACTATAAAAAACGGCAGCCATGTCTACTATGCAGCAAACCAAGGACACGTCGGTGAAACTCTTCTTCGCTTAGAAGTTGCAGGACGACCTCAGAATTACATCGGTTTTGTGAAGAGTTTCAGCGTCCAAAGTCTCGGTCAAATTACTTCAACATTCTCTCAGCTACCACCAGCATTCGCCAAATATTTGAAAGTTTTACAGGATGCCCACAGAACAAATGTAACAACACAATTGTTTAATTTGCTTAACCGAAATTACGCCTCTGCTATGGGACGAGCCTTAGCTAACAAGCCCATGCCACGACAATAAATGTGTATCCATGAAGATTGTTACTGATTAAATTTCTACTTGCAGTAAATAAATATATTATCACATTATTGGTGTTATTTTTAATAACTGGTCTGTTGAAAAAACTTCTTTCAAGAATATCTATGAAAGTTACAGAAAAAAATATTATAAATCATGGAAAATATTTTCTTATTTTTAGTTAAAGTTTTATCGAACTGTTACGATATAAAACTTTATAAAGATATTGCAGGAATATAAAAATTCAATATTTAAAAAAAATACGAGTAGATCTTAAACTCTCTTGCTTTTACTTCATCATTGGTTTCTTTTCGAAATTTTCATGAAGTATAGAAACTTTAAAAGCGAAAGTATAACTATATATTCAAATGATTCCATTTTTCAAAATTCATCAGATCTGAACAACTGATGTAGACATAAGAATCATAAGTATTCCATTCTGTTTGACAGAATGATTATATATATATATATATATACATATGAAAGATCGTTCACTCGTTAAATAATCATAAAAAACCCCTATTAAATGAATATAACTCAAATTTAAGTTAACTCTAAACTAATTTCTTGTTGGTGTAGGGATTTTCCTTCTTGCCAATGTATACATACACATGTAAAAAAAAATTCTGTCTCAGTAAATGTAAAAATCCTTTTTAAATGAATTAAAACTTACGAAAAATTGTAATGTTTTATGACTTTTAAAAAAGCAAAATTAAAAAAATGAGACATTAATAGAATTCCATAATTTGAAATAATACGAGTTATGTCAACATGTAAAGAAAAACTAAAATTTAACATTGCATTTACAAATAAGCTTCTTTTTTGGGAAAATATCTTTACAAAATATCCTTTTAAAACCATATCTTTGTAAAGTTTTACTGCAAAATGATATAAATACTTTTATTTTATTTATTAAAGATATTTGTGCAATACAATCTAAGATAATACACACAATGATTTGAGGAGATAGTAATGCCATTTGATTTTCTGAACCGGAATGTCTAGAAAAGTATGAACGGCTTAGTAGATATTCTGTGTTAGAGTTAATCAGCTATCATTTCTTTCTTTTGTTGATAGACAGTACTTTGGATTACTCACTACTAGTGGTCCCAGAAATGCTTTTTACCATTCATGAATCTGAGTATACATATGAATTAAATTCAATTTAATTCATAAATTAATCTGTATCAATTCATTTATTCAGTTAAAATGACAATTGCATGTGATAATTAATTTTACTTTCCTGTTTCATTGTAGTTTTATATATATTACACATTCCTTCTACTTCAGTTTGTTAAATTATTTGATTGTACATAAGGAATTCAATTTTGTAGTATTTCGTTCACTAATTTTTGTAGTCAATGTTTCGGGACAAATGTTTTTTTTTTCAACAGCAGTCAAATTGTGAAGAAATGCGATCTTTAATTAACACTAAAACACACCGTTACCTATCGATTTCGTTCAAACTACTCTCTAAACACTCAAGCCATTAAAAAGAACAAACTGTAATTGTCAGCGAAATCGGTCGAATAGTTTTTGAGTATTTAAGCGACACATTTGATTCTTTGTGGATCTTTGAAAGAAAAATAATTGATTGTTTTCTAATCATTTCGAAAATTAGTCTTATATTAGATGAATACTTTAGAATGCACACACACTATTAAATATTTAGTGGTAGAGCGCTGTGAACGGAGTAGTATACTCTACAACTTTTTCCCCAATGAGAATGAGTTGAGAAAAATGATTAGTGTGATGAACTATCACTGTTGAGGTGCATGTTCATGCACTGCCCTTTCAAATATGACTCCAATTTTCCTTTTCATTTACCTTATCACAAAAACACACACAACTGGCACATAAATCTATATAAATTTGTTATCCATTTATAACATAATTCCCAAATCGGCTTATACCGATTTTAATTGAGGTCTTACCCCAGCTGAATCCAATTCCAATCTCATGAATTCCCCCATCATATAGGGAAGATATTGCAGGGATTATCAAGTACCCGTGGCTGGAGTTGCTACAATTGGTACTGTACATATCTGATTTTAGTTGGTTGAAATTTTGTTTGAATACGTGGAATACCTTGTAAAGTGAGGACATATATGTTCTAATTGGATTCGTTTATTGTGTGATTCGTCGTTTATTGTGTTGTATTATATTTTGAATCTTAATACATTAGATGATAGAGAGTTTTTGCATACCGTACGTAGGACGTCCGTTAGCTTTTTTCCCTAGCTAGCGCATGCGCAGTTTCCTATGAGCATGCGCGCTAGGAGAAAAAGCTAACGGACGTCCTACGGTAACTAACGTACGGTATGCAAAACTCCCTATTAATTAATTGAATTCTATTTGGTATTTTGCTACATTCTTCGATATTTTCATTTTTTACCTAAAATAATTTAATTGAAGAAGCCTTGGAATTTTTGAAACAAAAGCAGAAAAACTGTGAGAATATTGATGATGAAATTGGTTACTAGTGTAGAAAATAATTTACAAAATTTCTGTTGAGGTATTAGAATTAGAATTTGAGCAGTTAATTGCAATGACGAATAGTAATCTTAAGATATTAAAAAGTAAATCGAAAAAAGATCCTTAAAGTCAATGAGATAGAAGATGAAATAGTAGTTGCTGATTAGTATAATCATAAAATTAGTTCATGTTAATTCCGTTTCTCACGGAAACTGTAACGGATGTACCAGTTACGGAGTTCATGTGAGGTAAAATAAATCCTGAAAACCTCCACATCAGCATTACTGAATTAAAATTTAACAAAATGTAGTTGCATCAGTTAGAAAATAAAAATAGAATGAAATTTACGAAATAAAATAAAAATTACAATTATAAAAGATAAAAAATAAAAGCTGGTATACAGTCAGGGGCAGTCTCACGATTTCTGAATAGATGAAATTGAAAATGAATAGCTGGAAAAAGTTTCTAATTTTTGCATCAAAAACTAACTCCAGGTAATTATATTCAGTAACCTAGAAGACGGATTGGTCAAAAATAGCGATATAATTAAGATTCTCAGTATTTCATTTCCGAGTAAAAGGGAGCAAGTTCTTTTTGCTAGGGTTGACTTTAATTAATCAGGTGGTTGACCACTTCTCAAGATGAGGAATGTAATTATTTATTAAGCAATAACAAAACTTGGTGATCTATATTGATTAATTATTGTTGTGTCGTCTGCAAACATCGCTAGTTGGCATTTGGGTGACCCTGGACTATCGTGGTGAATATGCTGAATATCGCCATGTAATACAGCGCATGGTCATCCTTTTTAAAGTGGCCCTGATGCGTCCGGACCCGATCTTCTTGAGACAACTTCCAATGACCATTGCTGCCAACAAGTATGCACAGTGGACACATCCCTGTCAAGTCTTTTTTCTATAGTATCACAAAAAAGAAAACTACTTTTTTCAGCCTTTACAACAGTAAGGCCGTTTCTGATTTGTCTGACTAAGTGTAACAGGCATAAAACTTCATCTCGCAAAAATTACGCTCGTCATCTGTATGACACAATGCATGCGTATTTGCATGCTTGCATTCAAAATTGTGGAGACTACAGTGGCTATTGTACCACCATTTCGATGGCTCTTCTCGCGCATGCTTTTAACCCGTGACCGTGAAACTTGAATAATCAAATTAATAGGTTACCTAGACAAATGTTTTGCCTAAATTTCATTTCTCTAAACTAATTTCTTCTTGGTTTTGAATTTCCTTTTCACTAATGTGCATGTAAACTATCTATATCAGTAAAGTTATGCAAAACCTAATTAAATGAATTAAAACTTACAAAAAGTTTTAATATTTTATAGTTTTAAAAAGCAAAAATTAAAAAATGAGAAACACCTGTAGCCCTTGGACATAAACAGAATTCTATAATTTGAGATAATACACGTTTTGATAACATGAGGCAAAATAATAAATAAATAAAATAAAATATAATATAAATAATATACATCAAATCACAAATAAACTCCTTTTCTGTGAAGATATCTTCGAAGAATATCTCTCTCAAATGATCTCTTTGTAAAAATTTTATTAAAAGACAATATAAATACTTTTAAAGGTTGTTTTTTTTTTTTTTTGCTTACTATAGATACTTTCAGGCTGTAATACAATCTAAGATATGGCCCAAAATGATTTGATTTTATGAACTGGAAAGTCCAGAAAAAAAATGAATGGCTTAGTAGATATCCTATGTTAACGAGATAAACAGCTGTCATTTCTTTCTTTTTGTTGATAGGCAGTGATTTAGATACAGCTGTTTATTTCTCACGTATTTACTAATAACAAGGGCTCCTAATTTTTGTAATTGATGGATTAAAATTGAATTAAATTGTTTAAAAACGACTTTTACATGTTATAAAATGATTTTCAGTACATTTTTTGCATCTAATGCGAAGCCGTTATCACTCCTTTTAATTGACAAATTCTAAAAGCATATAATAATATTAACAGCTTAATTATCGATAAGAGGAAATTAAATTTAATAACTAATTTATTAATTTTATTTAATTATGAATTAAATTAAATTAAATATTTTTAATAAATGAGCATAAATTGCAGCAAAAATAAATTTCATTAAATCACCTTTTAAAAACATAGCTTTGATTAAAATCCGAAACAGGATAACCAATGAGGAAAAAAGTACTTTGTCACAACACACAAACTTTTTTGTTCATGAGGATTTTTCATGACATTCTTAAATACATCTTAACTTTTAATACCAGCAATAAAATTGAATTTGAACGTGTATAAAATTTTATAAGAAAAAGTGATATCATTTAATTGTTTCAACTTTATTTTCATAAATTTACACTTAATACAAAAACACCTGATAATTACAGACAGTAAAAATTAATTAACATACATTCAAATTGTCAATGATTGTCTTCTCCAAAATTTAAATATTCATGTCATTTAATATTAATTACTATATAATGTATTTAAATTGAAATTGCACTACATTAATTGAATTACATTAATTTTTTGTTACTAAATTATTTAATAATTACTCAATTATTTTGTAAATAAATATTATGTATAAAAAAGCTCATGAAAGAAATTTAAAAATCAGAATTGAAAGTGTTCAAGGACACGAAAAACTCCTGATCCCCAAAACAACACCCCTATATATTTTTTGGATTAAAAAAAACTTGAAGAAATGTGAAGTTGTTTGAGTAGAAAAGAGTGGCAATTGTTTATAAATGGAAAGATAATCGTGAAATGCTTACCATATTAAATACGAACCGTATGGAAATGGTTGATGTCTGTAATCGAAATGGCAAAAAAGCTAAACGTCACAAGAGACTATAATGCAAAAATGTCTGGAATTGATTTATCTGATCAAACGCTAAGCTACATTCAGCAATTTAAAAAACAATTTTGGTAAAAAAAATTGCCATTCATCAACTTGAAATATACATACATACGCCTACTAATGCCTATCTTTTACAATCTGAAATCAAAGGAAATAAAATGACCACTAAAATTTTATGAAAAATTTGTAGAATGCTTAATCTTACAAAAAATTAAACTAATTGTAAAAAAAAAAACATGACAATGTCCACTATTTGGGAGTACTTCCACCAATGGAGAAGATCCAACCTACAAAGCTATAGTTTGTACTGGATAGAAGAGAAGGAGTGAAACAAGATATTTTTGCCTGAATGCGAAGGAAAACCAGCACTTTACACGGAAAATTGTTTAAAACCTATCGTACTTAATTTTTCAATAAACCTATTAAAATTTCAGTATAATATAATAAAGTAATTTTGATCCACTTCAGTATACCAAGTATATTATTTATTATCTTCTTTGTATGTCAAACACCTAAACATTGAAAGTATTCTCTATGGCAATATTACATTAATCACCAATTTAGATAAGGAGAAATGAGTTATTTCATCGCTGGTACTGAATGTGTTAACATTTTATTTTTCATATCTTCTGTCATCGTTTTTATTCCAATAAAACTGATAAATGATATAATAGCAAAGTCTGTATAAAAAAGCATTATTAAGTATGTATAAAAAAATGAGAACATGGTTTAATTTACTTTGTGACAGAAAAAAATTATTGTTTTTCACAAATAAACATTATAGAAAACAAAACAACTATACTTTACATAAACGGTAATTTAATTTCCATTCCTAATTCAATATTTAAAATTTTCTTTTCCTAAAAAAGCAGATTAAATGAGCAATATGATTTAAGAAAAACATTTATTTTAATACAGTGTAAATCAATTAGTCAGAAAGCAACACAAATCGGTTGTTTTTTAACTAACCTTACATACATTAGGGAATTACTGAGTGCCTAAATCATAAAAAATTTCATATATACTTGGCAAGATTTATAGATGTTGTATAAAAATGACACCTTTACTCATAACTTTGGAAATGGATAGAAGGAATAAAAAATAGATGAAAAGCTGAGTGTTAATATCGCTTAGTAAAATATACAAGACTAAATATTAAATTTTTTTTATATCTAACTTAATAAAATTTAAACTTTTTATCAAACAAATAATTTTCTCTTAAAATCCTCAAATCGAAACAATCATCTCCACAATTGCATCAAAACATATCATGCAGTTAATCTTTTAATTTCAAGAATGGTACAATCAATTAAAACTTAGAAAATTGAAAAGTTTAATAAATAGTTTTTAAATACTTATGCAGCTTATTAGATAAAATAAATGTACATCATGGATATTCTGTATAAATTAATGAGTATGTATAAATGCATAAATTATTCCATTGAACTGATTTTTCAATTTACTATAAGATAAATTATTTCTAAAGAGAGAAAAACTAACATTTATTCCAAGATAAAATTTAAGTAGTAAATAAGCCTATAGATATATTATTTCAAACAATTTTGAAACTAGCAAATATATTGCAAGATAATTGCTCCAATAGACCAGGGGTCGGCAACCTTTTGAGTCGGAAGAGTCAAAAATTACAATTTACAAAATTTCAAAGTTTTTAAAGAGCCACAAAAATTTTTCTTTGCCAACAATAAATAGTACTAGCATAAATAAAGTTTTTTGATAAAAAAAAAACTATATTTTTATTCATAAGAAAAAAATATCTATTTATTCATATATAAGTAGTGTTTTTCACAACAAATTAGATAATATATATATATGGCATTATTAGATAATTCCTTATTATATTAGTAAAAATTAAAAAACAATCAAATATTTACTTACAACACTAACTTGTACTTCAATAACAAATAATTGAGCAAAACAAATTCAATGGGAGAGATTGCTTTTGCATGGTTATTCAAGTAGAAAATTTAAACTTTACTAAACAATGTAATTTGTACTTAAAATAAAAAAAAAAAATAATAACATACATTTGAGCAAACAAATTCAATGGGAGCATTGGCTTTGCATGGTTTTAGAAAGTTTGGATAAATTTGGCTCATAACTTGTTGTTTTAAGTTTCAAACACGACTCTAAATTTTCATTTGTTAGATGGCTTTTACTTACTTTTAATTATATTCATGCAAGAGAGAACGCTTGCTCGTACGAATATGTCGATCCGAAGATAGCCAGCACTCCAAATGCCAACTTTCACCTCACTGTAGCAATCTGGAAGACTATTCCATGCGTCGAATATAAGTGCCTCAACTCGCGGTATTTCTTTTAAAGCTGTCCACTTTTGTTATGTTACGTACATACATTTCTGGACCTCCAACTCTTCCAATTTGATTTTCAATTCTGTAAATTTTCCACTACACAAAGCTTTACTTTTTAAATCGATCAATTGCATTTCTAGAGATCCAGTATCAATTCCAAATGGCTCAATGTGGATTTAGTTATTATTTGTGTTGAAAGAATTTACTATGAATGCTAGAGTGGTTTTTGAATTGCTCAAATCTGTCAGCAAATTCATCTTTAATTTTTTTATAACTGCGCTGAAGTACCTCGTGTCAACAGTTGCACTGGTTTTATCGCGATATTGCTTTAGAAATTGAAAATTAAGTAATTTATCGCTTTGAATATATTATGCAAAAAGAATTAATTTTTCTTCAAAACAAATTCTACCAATCTTCTACCAAAACATAGACTGGGTTTCCCTTTCCTTGCAGTTTTAGATTCAGCTCATTTAATTTCGTTGTGATATCCACCATAAAGTAAAAATTTTTGCAACCATTTGTCGTTCTCTAATTCAGGGTGATTAATGCCTTTTCATTTAGGAATGCATTTATTTCATTCAAGCACAAAACAAAACGTTTCAACACCTTACCTTTGGAAAGCCATCGCACTTTATTGTGAAGGAGGTCGGAACACTGAGTCTCCATTTCGTTTAAGAATTCTTTAAACTGACAATGGTAGGGTGCTTTTGACAACATGCTGTTAACAATCTTGATTACCAAATTCATGACCTCAACTATTTCGGCCGGAAATGTTTGGGCACAAAGCGCTTCTTCGTGTATTATGCAGTGAAACGTAAGAATTTCGTGGTTTATTTTGCTCTGAAGAATCGTTGTTGCCCCTTTATTTTTTCCTGCCATACTTCTGGCTCCATCATTTACTATGTTGTAGTTAGGTATCTTATTTGGAAAAAATACGTATAATATGTACTTTAAAAATATAATAATTATTATGTTACCTACCTTTACTTCGGTTTTTTTATTATATATATATATATGTACATACATAATTTTGAGAAGATAATTCACTTCTAACTCTTTTTACTTGAAACAACAAACTATACGTCACAGCCAAAGCATTGATGAAGACGCCAAATTGTCTTGCGTCGAAAGTGAATTAAAACCTACATAGAAACATCCGACGACAGCGTCGTACGAGAGCTTCCGACGGACTGACGACAGTGACGACGCGTGTCATGGTGGAGGGAGCGGTGAAAAGCGAATACAAGTGGCTGAGAGATAGAATCGGTGCCTAATCCTCGTTAATCGATTCAAAACGATTTTTAAAAGTTTTTTTATAAAATAAATAATATTTGCGTATGGAACTAAAAAGAGCCGCAGGTTGCTTACCCCTGCAATAGACCAATATATTCAAAACTATCAGGAAATTTTTCATTAGTATTACTCATCATCACAATCCAATCAACAAATCTCAAGCTTTCTTTGAGTCAATACCAGCAAAGAAATTTCCATACACAACAGCCAAATGGACCCTACCTCTAAAGCTGCCATAGCAACAACCAAGACAAACTTCAATGTTACAAAAGAGTTTCTTCTAAAAAGACAATTTTCAATTCCCTCTTTAGCAAACAACACAAAAAAGAAAAAAAATATATGTCAATAACTCCAATCTTCTTTTTGAAAAGATCATGGATTACACTCCAAATTTCCACAGAACTCAAGAATGTGTCTCCACTCTGCAGTCCCTCAAAAGGTGTTCAAGGACAATTTCTATCCTAATGGATCTATATTTCAACCACATCATCACTGCTTCCTGACCTAATTTCTGCTACCATATAAATGTATATGAATTCACCAAATTGACTCTGAAACAGTTGCAAAGAAGACAACTGTTAGGTATTTTATATTATTCTTGCTTTTACTTTATTTACTTTTTAATTGCTAATTTTTTAAAACTTGCTGCTGAATTTATTATATTTCACATCCTGGCCATTCTATCACACTAAATTTCTTTAAACTGAGTAAAACTGCATTCTGTACTAGAACTCAATCAACTATCAATCTAGTACTTTATTGCAAGATTTAAATATTATAATTTCTGTTGTAAATATTGCATTGTTTGGATTTTCACTGCATTTTAAGTCTACTTTCTAACTATCATTCTCTTAAAGCAGATGAAAAAAAAAAAAAAAATATATATATATATATAAATATATTAGTTTTATAAAGAATTGCTTTCCAACTCAATAAATAATTTAAATGATTACATTCAATTTTGATTCAACTTTCACCATTGAAAATACTTTAAAATTTTTTCCTTGATGCTTTTGCTATTCCATTTTCTATGCACAGTACCATGGGATTACCCAGCAATTTGAAATATAAAAATGAATTATTGTTCAAACATGAATATTTTTAGTGACCAATTTTTCTTTTTCACAATTTTCTAAGTTAATTTCTAAAAACAATATGGGAATTAAACTAATCCCTACTACTATGAATGTTTGAAAAGGGTTCATACACAATATTTACTGAAAGGAAATCAAAATTTATTATTTTAATATAGTAATTCAATAAAAATGTTATAAAAACATTAATCCAACAAAATTTTCTTTTTTTTTTTTTTAGTATAGTCTTTAGGAACGATCCTTTTTCCAGCATTTTTGTCAAAGTAGTGAATGAGAGTGCACATTATCATTCTCAACATTCATTTGTACAGTTATTTAATATTAAAATTTTTTCTTCAGACTGTCATTTTGAGACATTTTTTCAAGATGAGGTAGTTTCTATGCACATTTGATGACAGTGAAATTGTTAAAACAATCATGAATTCATATATAGCTGAAAATGAAAAGTCTTGGGTTTCTTTATTATTCCTAGTGTAAATTGATCTTACTTTCATGACATTATTTACATATAAATAGTAACAAAAATTAATAAATAAAATAGTATAAATTTTTTTAAAAAATGCATCACAGTAAATATTTTTTTTTACCATATTATTTAAACTCATCTCTTAAATACCATGTTCCATCTCCAGAATTTCTAGAAAGTACATAATTTGGTTAATAGTGCTTTTAAACACTGCAGTTTGACTTATAGGTATTTTATGTTTAAAGGCTTCTATAAGCTCTTTTGTAGTTGCTTGACCATTCACAGCACTTTGGAATGAAATGAAACATCTCAAATCAGTAAGTAATTCATCATGTTCTGTTCTCAGTTGTTGTATATTGACTGCAGATGTTGAGTCATTTGATCCTAAGACATCCTTACGATTCCTTATGGCTAAAAGCAAGTCACTGGAAGAAGCAATCTGATTGCAGGAACTGTCTTTTGTCCCATCAAATTTACATACTTTATGAACTGTTTTTGACGAAGATTTGGAGCTTTCACTAGATGAAGAGGCTATTGCAACGCTCATGGGTATTATCTTCTTTTGACCAAATCTAGCCTACAGAAGAGAAAAAGGTTAAATCTTTATTTAGAATTCAGAACACGATGTATAAACATTACATATTTTAGTTCATTATTTAAATGAGCAATTTACAAAAACATTGTTTAATAACACAAAATAAAGTCACAATTTAATTTATAAACAGTAAACATAAATCAAAATCAATATATATTATACCATGTTAAGGCATGCCCTTGTCTTGGAATTCTTCTAAATGGAATTTCTTTGTAATCTTTATTTTATATTTTTTTCTCTATAACATTTAACACAAGTAAAATTTTTTTTTTTTATGGTATTGGTAATATTAATAATGCTAATGATTGAACAAAATAAAATCTGATAAAATGTTAATCATTTAGATTTTAAATAGTTCTATCTTAAATAACATGTGTCTTTCTCAACCCAATCCCATAAACTCTGATTGAAATTGCTCAGGTCTGTATCTCTACTTATTAAACTTTTCAATTTTTTTTTCTTTTTCCTAAATTGCACTGGAAAAAAAAAATATACAAATTTTCATTTTAGATTTAATTAACCCATTAAAAAACCATTATTCTAGTAATTTATTAATCTGTCATTCTGACAAGATAAATTGAATAAATCAGGTTCATATACATTAAATTTCAAAAGAATATTATTATTTATATCTTTTAATCACAAATAATTTTTTACATTTATTTGCTAACCATCTAGTGAAATTATAACCACTCAAATGAATTTCCAACAAAAGTTTTTGATATTTTTAAACATGGTTCCTAAAGGTTTTTAAATATTAATAAAGATAAAACTAAATGCTATAATTGGAATAAATATTCTCCTATGAATATTAAATTAAAATTCATTAAAGAATATGAAAAGCCTTTTTTTTAAAGCAAATATAATTTTAAACATTTAAGTTAAAATTTTAGACAGGTATTAGAAAATATAAGTAATGCATACTTTAATCCACCATGTTGTCCAGTCCATGTTGGTATACCTTCAGCTGCTCGAGCACACAACTGTCTTGATTGTTTTAAGGCTTTAACTGCTTCTGTGGCAACTCGATTTGCTTCTTCTTCCACAAAGGAATAGTCAGGTATATTTGATTCAACAATAACATCATGCTTTAAAGCTGAATGAACACCTAACAAAAGCAAGGAAATACAAATATAATTCTGAATATCAATTCTGTCATGCCATAAATCTATTACATTAAGAATAGAAGACACTATAACAAATAATTGAAAGAAATTTATTTCTTGTTTAATTATCTAATTAGACAAATATTTATATCCAAAATAAATTATTCCTAAATTAATTTTTCAGAGCAATATTTAAGTAATGGGAAGAGAAAAAAAAGGCTTTGAATCATTCAAATTAGTCATTTTTATTTTTGCATAGAAATTCTTCTTTCTTGCAATGCGGTTTGGCAATCTATTTAAAAAATGGAACATATAGTGATAAAGCATATGGTTGTTCCATATAGCATGAGTACAATATCTAATGCTACCATGTTTTCTGCATTCAAATAATCTTTTCTTTTCAATGTTTTTGATTTTTTTTCCAATTTTTTTTTCTCTTTATTTCCTTGCTCTAAATTATATTTTCTATTATTTTCTAGATAAGGAAGACACATTAGTTAGTCAAATGTCAAAATTAAACAATCCTTAACAGAAAAACAGACTAGCCCAAACTGGAGGGACAGCTAAAGAAGAACAGTGATAATTCCAAGACAAATACATTTGAAGTCAATATGTTTTAAGTATAAAGAAAAATAAAAATAAACGGCATTCGTGTGTTCGTATTTAAATCCATTTAAATTAAAAAAAAAAAAAAAAGAATACCTGATTTTTGAACAATTTACTCAGAACATATTCATCTTCTTTTAGATTTTTTTCTTCATCATCTACTGGAGGCTTAAAAGTACTTTTTTTAACCACATAATCTATTTTTTCACCTTCAACTTCTATGGAGGGTACAAAATGAATATTAATAATTTAATAAATAAAACCGAAAAATTATTAATTTCTAACTGAATCTAGAAATAATATATCAAATCTTCAATAACATTACAATAACTTATTTACTAGATTTTTAATACTTATGTTTTCTTTCTTTTAATAATAGTTATTATTATTTTTTTTACATTGATCAATAGTATCAGGATATTTCAGCATATTTTTATAGTTGTACTATAACTTTAGCTAATTATTTAACAAAATCAAGAACAAGTGAATTGAAGAATTCCCTGAGATTAAATACATCATTTCTCTTTTTATCCCCCGTTCCCTTAAAATTTCAGAGAAAAGTTTACTTTTATAACTCAGTTTGGTTTATAAAATTTTTAAACAGCTTATTTCAAAAGCATCTTAATGAAAAGCCCTTTTTTGGAGAGGAAAACATTCAGGAATTATTTCTGAAAAATATAAGTCATTCAGTAATAAAATATAATAATCTTTTATTCCAGTAGAGCAGATATTATTTAAGTTCAATTAAGAATTAGCATAGGCATTTTTTATTTGAGTAAATTCAGAAATATAAGTTTAAAAACTTTTCAATTACTAAATTAAATAATTTTAAAAGGCTGCACATGAAAAAAGTTTTTTTTTAACAGTCATATACGTCAAGTTTTACTAATAAATGAATAAAATCATAATAAAACATAATATCAGAAAAATAGTATTTAATCCCAAAATTTCTTGGATGCATTTAGACATTCTCTGCAAAATTCATATATTTATGTCTATTCACTCTAGAAATGTAAAGTGCTAGCAAGCAATTTGATCACATTATAATTCTTTAATTATTTTCACAGCAAATCAGTAGAAATAATTTTCAAACCTTTTGCTGTAACTTATTTTAACAGTTGTGATGCAATTATATGGCAATTTACTTTAACAAATCTAATTAAACTAAATGTTTGGTTGTCTTTTTAATATGCTATTCAATATCATTTCTGATGAATGTTCTTATCTTGATATAGGTATTAAGATTTCTTTTAATATAAAATTTTTAAATACTCTCTGTATCAAAGAATGAGTTCATCCAATTTTATAAATTTTTGTCTAAAATTTCTTTTCCTTACAAAACATGTTGCTACTAATTTATACGAATTTAAATATATATTAGAAAATATAAACAATTTTAATGTACAAATATTGTCAATTTATCAATAAAAATAGATCAACAATTTATTACTTACAATAGTTTCAGAACAATTTGTAATTCTATCACTCGCATACAATTTTTAAGAACTTTTACAGGGTTAGCTACAGAAACTGTATAAAACAATTCTCTGACTATGGCTATTAATTTATTAATTTAATAAGTATCCTGGCTATCTCCCTACCAGAATCCCTGCCTGTGTACAATATACTTTATTAAAAGCACTTTACCAGTTAGTAAATATGAAAAAAAAATAATATATTTTTATGAAATTTAATTTTTAAAAATTAGAATGTACATCCTAAAATTTTTAAAACAGTATATAACTGAAAAACTTTGAATTATTACAAGATAAACACTTTTACTAAAATAAATACAGATAAATTATTTCATTTAAACTATTTTTATTAAGATTAAAGGGATTTACATGATTTATTTTAATAATCCTCTTTTTTGAGAAACTCGCGATAAGATATAGCAAAAAGTCACGGTGGCTTAAAGGCAATTCTTCCTGAATGTGTCTTTTTTAAATGTGATGCCATACCATCGAATTTCGCTTTTTTTTTCTCTTATGTACACATATAATAGAATCCCAATTTAAGAACAGAATTAGTAATTAACTTTCTAGTAATTAAACACACAAATAAAAAAAGTAAAGAATGCATTCGTTTGATTAAATAATTACGGCTTAATACACCTAAAATATATACAAATAATAACTCATAAGACTTAATTTTCAATAATTAAATATATAAATAACAATTATCAATCGATGCAGATGCTAAAGGATTGTGAAATTAAACTTAAGGAATGAATATAAGCTTTATACACAATAAATAATTATTAATAATAAAAATCCTTACTTTTCTAAATTGGTTTAAGCAAACAGCCTGAGTACAAATAATAGAACAAGTAAAAAAGCATGCACACACACTAGTGAAAGACATGTTTAAAAAGGAAATAAATCATAAACTGGACAGCAATTAATGAAAAACAGGACATAAGGTTGCTGTAAAATGAATAACAATCCGAGTCGCCAAGCATGCTTGGCTACAAAATCGCCTATCGCTTGCATGCTTGAGCAAAATCCTCTAGTCTTCAATTCCCCCCTGACTTTTAGATATTTGTACGAATTTCCCTGACTTTTCCAGATCGATAAAATTCGCTTATCTTTTCCTGATTTCCGGGTTCTGTTGCTACCTGTTCTAATATGATTTTTGCCAATAATTTGGAATTATACTTTTAGGTGGAAAAACATAAACACATAATTTTCTAATGAAGTTTTGTTTTTTATACTACCCATGATTAATATCTTAAAATTAATACAATTGTTTTTGATTTTCAAGAAAATTTCTGATGCCATAATAATATGATAAACACATTTTATATATTTAAGAAGAAGAAAATGAAAAAAGAAATGGTGTATAAAGTATTTATCAGTCATAAACACATATCAGGAAGAAAAATGAAAAAAAGAAATGGTGTATTAAGTATTTATCAGTCATAAGCAATGAAAATAAAAACAAGTATAAAAATAAAAAAAATTAAGTAAGAATTATTTCAATGATATAAAATGAATAAAATATTGAAAAATTTAAAAAAACAAATTTTAAACAAATCAATTTAAAATAAAAATATCTTGATCATGCTAATATCAAGGAAAATTATATTACTTGCTACTTTTTTTCTTCTGATTTTTCTTAAAGTCTTTATTTTTGTTTTAGTTTTTGGAGAATGTTCTGCACTTTTTACATTCTAGAGAAGATCCAGGTATTGATCGATTTACATCCTGATCATTGACACTTTCTTGTGTAACAGATTCTGAATTAAGATTCTTTTTTGCAAGATCTGAACTGAGTTTTTTAGCCAACATTCTCATTTGTTCTAGTTTTTCTTCACTAAATGTAGAAACAACATCTTTCTTTTTAATTTGTGGAGTAAGTAATTCTTTTTTAGTGGATTTTTTATCAAATTTATGACAGTTTCTCTTGAGATTGATTTCAGAACCTGTTCCAGCAAAAATAGCACTTGTTTCTGTTCCTTGAGGACTTACTCCATTGTAGGCAAAAAGTTCATGAAGATCATTACTTTTAAAAAATCGCTGTTGTTTGGGATCCTTCAAAACTCTATTCGTCATAAACTGTTTAAAAATTTGTCTGAAAAAAAAAAAAAAGATAAATCATATTAATGTCAAGCATATAATCATATTGACATTTTTTTATTCTTGAAAGCAAATGAAAAAAGTGTATTACATAACAATCATAAAATATTTAGTTATTTAAGTATAGAAAAAATATTTATAGTCATTTCTATTATTTTTTAATACAAACAAATTAAATTGATTCATAGTAGGGCAATGAAAGTAAATTTACCTGGCGAAATCATAAGTTAATATTGATTACTAAATAAAATTTGAAGATTCAGAATTAAGAAAAATGATTCCTTAAGTAAATTAATATATAGCTGCATAATTTTTTTGTGTGTGTTTGTAATAAACATTAATAAAATAATATTAAAAATATTTATATTAATTATTAACAACACAGAATTTTGAAAAGTGCAAATAATAAAAAGTTAAAGATATAAATATTTTTAAAAAGTTCTAGAGAGTATATTTAGAAGAATAAAAATTAAGACATAACTATAAAAGTATCTCTTGTTTTAGAAGTAGAAAAATAAGAATATAAGAGTTTCTGAAAGTATTTGTTTTTTTGCTCCTCACCCAGTGACTCCCTTTACCTTAACAAATATTTTTGCAGCCCCTGGATATAGAGGAATATATTAAGAATATGAAATAAAACATGCTGGTAAAATTTTTTGTATATATAAATGAATTTAATTTTACTGTGAATTAATGACCCATGGATTAATTTCCTTCCATTCAAAACTTTTAGCAACTAAAAGAGAATTAAAAATGATGCATAAATAACATTTAATCTTTGTAATTTAAAAATTAGTGTCACAGAATATCATAAATATTCTATGAAATATCTATTAAATATTTTATGAAGTCAGTTCAGGGCTTATATTAATAATATAGTATCTAGTTATAATAGTTAATATCTTACTATTAGGTTTATGAAAATAGTAATGTAACTGTTAATTTAATTACATTGAGGAGAATAGAGGTCAACTCTAGTTGATGAAATATAGAATTAATGGTTACTTTTAGCAATAGTACTCAACCTCGAAGCTACATGAAGCTAAGATTAGAGTAAATTTTAAAGTCGCTTTTCAAACTCCTTAGATAGCAAGAGTTTGTTATTAACAGTTATTTATCAGTACTTCACAGCCTCAATACTAAGTGTTGTTAGGAGTGAAGCGAATTTTAATGCCAGTTATTGCAACTCCTAGAATAGCAAGGCTTTGATGTCAGCAGTTGAGTTTAATTCCTGTTAAAAATTCAACTCTTTGATAGAAATATTGATCGGACTGTGTTAAATATAACTCTCACACAAATGGCTGCATTATTTTTAAATACAAATAAATTTAGCATATTTAAACTTAAAATTTTTTTTCTTAACTTCAGTTATATTATAATGTTTGTTAGATTGTTATTATTGATAAATTTATTGTTTTTGGTAATTTATTATTATTTAATTGATTTTACAAGATAAAAATTATAGATACACATTACAGTGATTATTTTGCAAATGAGATTGCAAAAAAAATTGGCATGATTAAATATACTTTAGATTGCAATGATATCATATAATATATATAAGATATATTGTATAAAACACAACATTTTTAAAAATTTAATTCATCTATTTTATTAAATTTTTTTATCGCTAAAATTTGTTGAAGTAAAGTATGTTAATTAAAATTGAGCAATGATGTATCATTTTTGTAATACAGGGTGGTTATAATTAAACCTTTCCTATAAACCGCATCCTACAGCTAAAAAGAGTAAATGGATTGAAACAACATTTGGTATATAGACTATACACAAGATGCGCTCAAGGAATTTTGAAAAAAAATAATTTAGTTCAAAAATATCCAGTAGATGGTGCTTTTCATAGAAAATATATTTTTTAACATTTCCTGACTAGTTTTTGATCAACTTGTCATTGAACCACATTAAAACAATGTAAGAAAATAAATAGTACACCTGAGGTAATTGAGAAAAACAAAACCAAAAACAGTTCAGTTGGCAGGAACAGGTGCAGATTATAAACAAATGTCACAAAAGGAGTAGTTGTTAATTATGCCCAGGACAATATAATGAAAGATGCTCAAAATGATCTCATTCACTTGCAAAAATTTAAAGGCAACGACAGTGTGTTCAATAGCAGATCATAAATTATCAGTTGTAATGCTGTGCATATGAAGAATAATGGCGTTCTTTTTGTCACCCAATGTCGCAACATCTCCAAAGTAAAACAGATTTTTTAAAATGACCCCATAAACAGAATTTTCACGGAGTTAGATCCGGCGAATGTAGTGGCCATGGATTAATAAAGGAGTGACTAATAACGCGCTCATCCCTAAAGTATTGGATTGAAAGTGTCTTCATTTACCTATGGACATGTGGGGATGCACCATCATGCATGAAAATGGTCGACGTAAGGTCCTGCCTGTGATGGTAATTGTGACACAACAAATATCTGCAGTACGTCATGGTACCAACAGCTTGCAATAGAACGTGTACAGTTATTTCTTTCAAGAAAATGGCCCAAAAACAGTCGCAGTGATTCCACACTAGACAGTCAACTTTGGAGAATGTAGGGGAATTTCATTGTACAGTTGCGAATTTGCCTTAGGCCACATGCAACAATTCTGTGTGTTGACTGTCCCATTCAGGTAGAAATGAGCCTCATTCGCTTCACAAAATGTTCCATGGTCATGACGGATAATCAGCTCAACATCACTCATCTCTTGGGCATAGTGGATCTTGTATGGTTAGAAATGCAGAGTACTTTTCAGACAGAGCACTAAAAAAATCATGTCTTTAGAAATACTGCACATATGCAATTGCCTCCAAAATCAGATATCTGTGACTGCTCGAGATTAGTTGTTTTGAATACATCAACAACTACCAGTGTGAAAGGTATACAGCCTTTCCAATGTTGAACTCGTAATTTCCTGGTCTCTTCAGATCTTGCAATAATGATCCAAACAACTTTAGTAAACATTGGGGCAAGTCGTAATTTTTTTTATACAACAAAATTCACAAACCATAGTTAAAAATTCTCCTTGTTTTTTCTAAAACAGCTTTACCAATAACACAAGTTTAACTAAAGATACTGGCAACATGACAGCCAGAAACATTGAAATTAAACATAACTTCTGCAAAATTTTTATACACAGATCTGTTTTGCATAACGCTTCTTCTTTGCATGCACATGACGCTTCCCCCCCTAGAAACAACAGCTTTTCTCGTTTTACATTTTTATTACTTATAAATTTTGTATTTCGCGTTGGTCGCTTATTTTGTTAAATTTATTCCGTGAAAAGCGTCACCTGGTAGACATTTTTGAACTAATTTTTTTCAAAAATCCTTGAGAGCATCTTGTGTAGTATATATACCAAATGTGGTTATAATCCGTGCATCCATTTTAGCTGTATGATGCTATTCATAGGGGAAGTTTAATTATAACTACCCAGTATATTATTGGACAGGACAAAATTTCATCTAAAATACGTTATTGTTATTATTATTCTAGAATATATTTTTATTGTTGGATCAACAGATTGATTTTTTTATGCATAAATTTATGATTATGTTCTTTACAGAAATGCATTTAAGAAAAATTTATTAATATTTAAATACAAAAAAAAGTTCACATATTCAAAATAATTTTTTAATAATTTTAATATGTGAACAATTATAATTATAATTTAAAAAAATTCTGTAATCCTTAATAAATAAATATTTTATTAATCAACATAAACAAAGTTATTAAAAACTTCTAAGAAATCTTTTTTAAAAATAATCTCTTTTAATATACAGTTTCAAGAAAAGCAACAAAATAAAAATGTGATTTTTAATTATTTTAGTGCTGTATATAGAATTAGAAAATTTATTTTTCTGCAGATGAAAAAAAAAAAAAAAATCACTGCAATTGTTGGATACAGAAAACATAACACAAAAAATGTAGCATTTTCTTTTGGTAGGTTTCCTGATAAATATATTCTATATTATAATTCAAATTAATGCTGCTTTAAAAATTTCCAAGTGGCATACTTATAAAGAACATTAGAACTACAGAAAATAAACTATAATTTTATAATAAAAAATATGTATCTAATCTAACCTATGATAAATCTTTTCTTCTATAGTTCCTGCTGTCAAGAGACGATATATTGTCACCTGCCTAACTTGTCCTATTCTCCAGGCACGTTCCCGTGCTTGAGCATCAGTACTTGGATTCCAATCAGGATCATAAAGAATGATTCTGTTAGCACCAGTTAAATTAATGCCAATGCCCCCAACTCGAGTAGTTAACAGAAAAACAAATATGGTTGGATCCTTAAAAAATAAACCATAAATGCTTTTTATAAGAACCGAATTTCATTAGCAGACAAATGGTATTTTATACTATTAAATTGTATTTGTAGTTATTTAAATTTAAATAACTACAAATTAATTAATATTTTTTAAAATTAAAAAACTTTGCTATATAATTGAAAATAGATTTATAAGAAAAGCTAAAAGAAATAAAAAAATCAAGATTTTAAAAAGTAAATATTAAAATAAATGATTTATTTTAACTATTTTTACACAAATATAAATGTTCTAAATAAGTTAATCTAAAAGTTAAAATTCAAAACACTTACTGAATTGAACTTTGCAATAAGAGGCTGACGAGATGAAATTGTAGTAGTACCATCCATTTTCATATATGAATAATTTTTACTTTTCACAAATATTTCTAAAATTTGCAACATCTGGAAAGTAAATTAAAAAGTCTTTATTTTTAACTTGTCTCATAAGTGTCTTACTGTCTGATTTTTAATTAAACACAGTTTCATACAATAAACACCCAATAATTTTTATACCTGCCTACTTTTGAGTGAACAAAGAACTCTGTGACCTTGTTTATACCATAAGCGCAGTAAAGCTTCAACAACTATCATTTTTCCTGATCTCTGGTAAAATCCGTAATGCTCTTCTTCTTTCAACAGATTTACATCAGTGTAATTAAAAATTTTTGGCCCACCATCAAATATATCTGGATGATTGCATATCTTTCTGAGATTCGCTAAACCAACAAAAACCTAAATAAAATAATAAAATAAACTATTTTTAAGATCTAATATGAAACACTATTACAATTTAAATATATAAAAAATAAATGTAAAAATATTTTGAAAAATACAAACAAAAGATTAACTCGGCAGTTTAAAACTTTCAAATTACTTTAGTGGATGTATTTAATATGTTCTGAGATGTAAAAGTAAAAGAAACAAATATTTTAGTACAACAAATAAAAAGTGCAGTTATGTATAATAATTACAAGGAACTTGCACCAAGTTTTTAAGGTTTAAAAATCTATTTATGATACACAAAATGCATAATACATTTTATGTTTTCCATTTATATGATTATAATCAGGCATTCATAAAAATGAAAGCTAGATGAAACCGAAAAATTAACAAGAGAAAGAAAGAAGGGAAAGAAAATGATTAAAAATGTTATAAATTATAAAAATCTCAAATTATTATTTTTTTTCATATATATTGTTTTAAATCAAGGATATTCATTAGTTTGACTTTTTGGGTCAACATATGTCAATTATTAAAAAAAAAAACGTTAGTGAATAATGTACAAGAAAAAATATATATCATATGTAAATAAATAAAAATTTATAACATGAAAACTTAGATTTTTTTAATAAAAAATTATTTCTAAAAATCATTGAGTAGATTAGTATGCTTTAATCATTAAAATTGGAAATAGAATAAGTAGATAGTTGTATTTGCTGTTTTTCAATATGCTCATCTGCTAAAGATTTTTCCAGATCTAAAACAGCAAAATAATTTTATGCTACTAATCCTACTTTTTATTCATTTCTTTATTGAAAATAACTATTTCACAATACATGTAAGTTGTGTTAAAAATATCATGAAAAAAAAAAAAAAAGTGAAGGATATTTATTTCTGATATGTTTCTTCTGAAGAGACATTATTAAATTATGGCATTATTATTACAGGGAAAATAGGTTGGAAAAATACACAAACATAATATATGTTAAGAATTTTTATAAGCATATAAATTGGCTTTTTAAATAAAAAATATCACATGAGAACATTCAAGTACATAAAAATTTCAATGTTTTACAGTTGTTGATGATTTTATGTTGAGACTCATTCATTAAAGAACAAGGCTACAAGTTGGCCAACTCTGTTTTAAATAATTGAAAATATATTTTTAATGTTTTACTTATAAATGTTAATTTTGGAATAATCCATTTGCCACTCTTGAATTTTTTGAGAATTGATAAATTTTTTTCATTTTAAATATACAATATTTCATGTAATAAAATTTGGCTAGAAAGGATTTCTTAAATTTATATAATAAAAACAAATGCTTTCTTCTGGGTATTATTTCTCAAATTTCAGAAATAAAATAATTAAAAGGTGCATCAAATAATCATAAATACAGAATATTGCTAATATTAAAAAATGTAGAACCAATTTCCAAATAAACATATATTATGTTTAATTAAAATACATTAATTTAATTGAGATGATATGGATAAAAATAGCTACTACTTAACTATGCGATTAATTTCCCTCAAGATCTTCACATCTGCAGAAATTAAAGGCAAGAATTTTTTCACAAGCATATTTCATAATAGTTTAGCTTGAAAGCATGACGTCATTGTTTTTATACTTTCACACATTTAGTTTATTTTTGGTTTATAACTTATAATAATAATAAATTAAAACTAACAGGATTATTTATAAATAATTTATTTCACACATTTAACTATCTTTATTCAGAAGATTAAACTAGAAAGATTAGACTTTTATATAATTTATTTTCTTACTACATTTTTAAAACATAAAAATGATGTTTACATCTTGATATTTAATTCTTTAAAAAAATTTTAAATTGTGTTAATCACAAAAATTAAAAATTTCTTTACAAATAAATAAGTGTTATTTGTCAAAATTTATAAACTTTGGATCTCTTTTATTTATTTTATGATCTATTAATAAATGTTCTATAGACTTAACATAATTTAATTTATTTAGTTAATGTGACTATGACCAAAGAAATTTTTAGAAACAGCTAAGTTATATTAGTCTTACTTATTCTTATTTTCTTTAAACATTTTTATACAACATTAATATTACAAATCAGATGGTGGTTAAAAATTTAAATTAAATTCACAAGTAAGTTCTTTTAATTTAATGTTTGTGGCTATCATATATCCCAATAAATTATTTCTATGGTTAAATAAAATGTCATAATGTAAAACTACTGAAAAAAATCTAATCTGCAGCATTAGTGAAATAACTTTTATTTTAAGTTGAAATATCTTTCCAATTTTTTTTATCAAAAGGTGATGAAACAGTCAAAATTTTTATAATGTTTTTCATAGTGATTTGTCAAATGATTCATGTAGTAAACAAGAAAAATATTTTTGTGATAAATAGTATATAAGTCATGGTATTTTATATATTTTTTCAATTCAAGCAATTTTACTTCATAAAAACTATTCAGTTAATGAGAAATTTACCTTTTATTAAAAGAGCAAGACATTAATTGACTACAATAATACATAATTCTTCAAAAATATTACTATTAAAGTATTTACCGAAAATGTATGCTTTAATTTGTATTTTAAAAAGTTGAATTTGCCACATGAAGTTTAATGTGAAATTTCACATAACATTTTTTTTTTATTAAAATATAAATTTCTGTAAAATTAAATTTCTCATTTATAGCTTCCAAGATGCATGATTGTATTATTCTAAAATGGAGTTCCAAAGAAACACTACATAAATTTTTATAGATTTAAGAAAAAAAAGGGTACCATTTCTTTTCCTCTATCTTAAGGTATTGGCATTTGCTGGAAGAGTATACATTAAATATATATTTGTTCTAATTCTAGAATATAAATAATTACTAAAAAAAAGGGAAATACTTTATATTACATAATTTTTGAATGATAAATAAAATTGTAATCTATATCTGATGTAAATGACACTCATTATATTATCTTTAACTTGATAGACATTACAGTCATATTCATAAAAGTTTCTGTACTAAGAGTTGAAAGATCATTACAAATCTATGCATGAAGCTTTGTGTGCAACACACATCCATATGAATAAACTTACAGCAATATTGCACATTATGTAGAGTCATTAGAGGGTATTGATGTATATCCACTCTATGATGCCACTCATAAATAGTTGACCTGACATACAATATAAAATAATCTGGATACATTTTATCTTTTACATGCCTTTATGCCATCATCAAAGCACATATCAGAATCTGTCAAAGTGTGTGAGAGAGGAAGAATCATTGAGATGATAGAGGCTAAGTGGTCAGCTCAGTGACAATACTATAAGAGTTGGTACCAGTGGACAAGAGTGAGTTCACACATAACATCCTGGCTCAGGTCGCCCTCGGACGATAAATAGCAGGGAGGTCCACCTCATCATCCAACAAGGATGCATACAACTGACATTTGAGTGTAAACATTACATGCCTCTGTGTCTGTCAATACCATTGTGAAGAAACTAGCTGACAAACATTTGCCATTTTAGCACGCATTACATGAACTGCCCCTAACAGCTGTCCACTATTTATTCCATTTAGAGTGCTGGGTTGGACTATAATGGAGGCTGTTGGGCAGAATTGGACTATGACAGAGTGGAAACAGTTCTTCAATGAGAAATCAAAATTTAATTTCAGTTCTGATGACTACTGTGCACACATTTGGCTGTGTAGCAAATGTTTTAATGTTGCCTACAATATAGAGCAATACACTATACATACATTTTGGCATGTCATTGCACATGATATTCTATTTCCTCTAGTAATGATCCATGACAAGCTAGCTATACATTCATGACATCCTTTAATTACAAAAGTTGCATTGTCATGGTAAGGGTTCCCAATGCTTGGAATGCAAGGAAAATGCTTGGCTACACACAGCAATGCAGAATGTTTTTTCAACATTGATATAATTCTTTAGATTGACTGATTCCAAGATTTGTTATTTATTGAAAATTTATGGTTATGACCTGAGTGATAGCTTGGACAGTGCCAGAGTTTGGTTGAATTAGAGAATGCTAAGAGCAATTGAGGAACAAGATGTCACAGGATAACATAAGAAACTGCATGTTACAATGTCTGACCATCTAATACATGGTACTTTAAGAATAGAAATGGTCTAATGAGGCAATAAACCCTGTATTTCTTTATGAGTTCTCCTGTAATTAATGACAACTTTTCTTTCATTCTGTAATCACTTACTTATTAATATCACTGTTACAAACACAAAAATTTCAACCATGTATGACAATCCTTTCTTAAATTAACTTTTATTCCCATAAATGAATATTAAATACTGCCAGCAGAAGAAAGTTTTCAATTATATGATTAACAAAATAAATCAATACCTTAAGTTTTGCATCCAAAATACTGCCAACTTCTTTAGAACTAATGTATGCTTTATATAACCTTTCCTGGTCTTCAGTTAATTGGCAAAACAGAACCTAAAAATATTTATTAAAATAAAAGTTATAATTTTAAAAAGAAAATTTCAAAAAGAAAAAAAAAAAAAAAAAAAAAAAAAAAAGAAAGAAGAAGAAAAAAAAAAAAAAAAAAAAAAAAAAAAGCATAATACCTGTTCATTTTTATTGGGCAAATTTATACTCATTTTTACATCTGATTTCATTCTACGAAAAAGATATGGTTGTATTGCATCTCTTAATACAGTAGCACATTTATAAGCAGTTTGAACCTATATTAAAAATATAAATTAGAAATTTTTGTTCAAACATGAATAATTATAAGTCAAACTCCTGTTATCAAAAGTATATTAAATTTTTAACAATGCAAAATCCAATTTTTTTTTTTAGAATACCCAAACTAATTAATTAATATTTTCTAAAATTACATTTTCATATTTTCAAAAGAACTAAATTAGAAAAAACAAAACAATAGAAGATTAAACTTAAAGTGATTAATGACATATTTATAATTTTCTATATTTTAATAGGAAATTTCTTTGTTATTTTTTAGCTTTAAAATTTAACTATTGCTTATTGAAAATTTTTAAACTACTATTCATTGAAAAAAGAGCCATAATAATTAATTCATTAAATAAAGCAATCATAATTTTTCAGATAAGTTAATATATAATTTTAGCTCTTAAAACCAATAATTTTTCCTTTTAAATCAAAGATAAAAAATGAAATTGTGTAGTTTCTAATAAAGGTATACATTTCAACAAAAATCTTTTATGGAGAATAAATATTATTGTGATAAATGTAATTATTTTCTGAATAGTTGATCTTTGTTTTAAAGATTTTTTTCTTTTGCATGAGAAAAGAAAACTGAAGAATCCAAGAAAAAAAAATATTACATGTAAAAAATTGTGACACCTAATTTCTTTATTGATTAATTTGTTTAATATTATCAAGCAAAAACATTTAACTAAAAAAAACATTGGATTTGGAAAGAAGATATTTATTTACCATGTTAAAATTTTTTAAATTTAGCTTTGGAACAATGCCAATTTGGAAAAATATCGATCTCAATTTCAAAAAAGAATATGGAATCTTTAATGTTGGGAACAAGTTTCGATCTTTAAATTGTAGTATCAGTGACACTTATTTATCTGTCTTTTGCTGTATTAAAATAATTAATTAATCTTGGAGCAATAAATTTCAATTCTAACTGAATGAAGAATAAAATTTAAAAGCTTATTTTCAGGTCATATTTTGCATTATTGGATACAGATTACAAAAGTGAGATATTTCTGTATTTTATTGTCATAGCAATTTCTTTGAATTGTCATAGTGCATCCTTTAAATATTCGGAAGGTTTTTTTTTTCTCAAAATTTAAATACACTCATGTCCTTAAATTAAGGATAATTCAGAATCACACAGAAATTGAACTCTAAAATAAAAATTTCATCTGTAGAATTATCACACACATCTTGAAGAAGAATATGCAAACTACAGGAAACCACCAGATGGCCCGGATAGTACGTCACAATGACGAGAGTGTAAGAGAGGGGTATATAAGGAAGGTGGCAAAGAAGTAAAATTGTTCACAAGCGCTTTAAAAGCCTTTCAGTGCAATAACAGCATAGTTATGGCCCAAAGGAAGCATTTGGATGATTTTTTACGTGGTAGAATTATCGAACGATTGGAATGAAGACGTACCCAGCTGGAAGTATCCGAGGAACTTGGAATCGCCCAGAGTGTCATCTCCAGGCTTTGGCAATGATTCCAAGATGATGGTAATGTGAGTAGATGTTACAGCACAGGTCGCCCCCGAGTTACAACGCCGAATGAGGACTGGTATTTAGCAGTTACTGCCAAAAGAAACAGACGGAGCACAGCATCAGACCTGTCTCGTCAGCTCTCTTCAGCTACCGGTACAACAGTTTCAAGGCAGACCGCATACAGACGCTTAGGGCACATTGGTCTATATGCTCGTAGGCCTGTCAGATGTGATTAACCTGGAGTAGGGAGCATGCATTGTGGACACAGCAACAGTGCTCTGGTGTGATGTTTTCCGATGAGTCCAGGTTTAGTTTGCAGTCTGATTCTCGTCGGACTTTCATATGGAGAGCGCCAGGTACCCATTACCACCAAGAGAACACAATTGAACGACACCGTTACGGTGGTGCAGGATGGCTCGTTTGGGGAGGAATTATTCTTGGTTATAGAACTGACCTGCATGTTCAGAGTGTAACGATGACAGGCCACATCTATCGGGATGTCATTCTGGAACAACATGTACGTTTATTTCGGGGCGCCATGGGTGCTGAATTTCTGTTTATGGATGACAACGTCCGTCCTCACCGTGCAAACATTGTAGACGAATGCCTTCAATTGGAGGATATCACCCGTATGGATTGGCCAGCATACTCACCGGACTTGAATCCAATAGAGCATGTGTGGGATATGCTTGGCCGACGAATTGCAGCCCGTCAACCCCCTCCCACCTGTCAACCGGAACTTCGGAGGGCATTGTTTGATGAGTGGTGTAATATTCCCCAAGATCAGATTGATAATTTGATACTCAGCATGCCTAGGCGTTGTAAGGCCTGTATTGCATCGTCCAGGAGACATACTCCATATTAACCATCATACTAACCATGTTATACTGTTTTTTGTAAATAGGTTCTTTTTTTAAATTTGCTCAGGGAGTAAAAATCGCAATTTCTATTAATTATGTCAAACATATAGCATGTTTTTGCTCTTTACCTTTTTTTTTTTTTAATAAATAGACTTTACAAATAAGTCAATAATTGTTTTGCTTCTATCTCTTTCTTTGCCTGAACTTCATTATCCTTAATTTATGGACATGAGTATAGTTAGAATAGTAGGTTTAAAAATTTGTTGATTATCTAGAACTAACCAATATACAAAATAAAACAAAAAGGCTGATAAACACTGAATTTGCTGTGTTAACTAAGAAGTATTTCATTTAACTTTTAATGATTAAAATTGTTACTATTACCGAAATAATACAAACAATCTCTTAGACGCTATAAACAGAAATTACATTAAAAAGTTACTTATTGCTTTACACTATCAATACAATTTCATAAAATCTACATTATTGGAATAAGTTATTTTCATGGAAGACCAATTTATGTTCTTAATCATAAACAATTAGTTACATTTAACAATTAATTGTAAATGCACATTATTTCCTGAAAGAGAATGAAGGATTTGCTGTTCTGGAGCATAAGTAATGTTTTTGCATCATATTAAAAGTATTTATATGTAATCTTTTGTCAATTAAATTATAAACAAAATAAATCTATATAGAAAGCCTAAATCACGCTGATTTTAGCAGTAATTTAGCCTTGGTACAAGAACAATTAATTTACTTCAAATATAAAATTTCAATAAAAAATATTTGTTTTAAACACTGAAAAATTTCTGGAAGGGTTGCAAATGATAATTTAAATATACATATACTCTTAAATGGCTGCAATAGTTTTTGCACAATATAACATAATTTTTTTTCAAATATTATAGTATTAAAAGTGATGATGATTCTTAATGTAATAGTGCCATATATTAATAAAACAAATAAGAAAAGTGACATGTGAAACAGATTATTTATAGTCAAATGTATTCAAATACATTGAAGCACTGATTCGTTCTTAAAGTTACCTGAATAGACGAAGCATTTGCATAGCCTCCTATCACTATTGGAACAGAAAATTGTTGCATAAAAACAGGAAGTGTTCCCAATTTACCAGGAAAAATAAAATCAAACAAGGACCACAATTCTTTCAGATTGTTCTGTATAGGTGAACCAGATAAGATAAGCCGATGTGGGGTTCGAAACTATAATAGGAAAAACAGAATGCAAATGCAGTTTTTGAATAAATGCTACACATAATTTTACAACTGTTTCATATTGTTCATTATTTTAATCAGAGTATGTAAAATATACTAGGAATGACAACAGAATGTTTATATATTTTATACATTAAAAGTTACAATGAAATGTGTTTTTTTATAAAATTGGAGATTAGCAGAACTTGACAATGAAAATAGTCAACTTTATTATTATTTTTTAGAAATTTTAAGTGCATCTTTCATGACAATATCAAGGGTAATCGTTAGACATAGTTATGAAGTTTTATTAGAACTCAGTAACAGCTTTATAAGATAAAATTGCTACAAAAATAAAATTCAGAATTTTACAACTTAAAAAATACATTTAAATTTATAATTAAACATAACAATTAAGTATGTAAAATGAAAAGAAAATTAAGTAATAAATTGATAAAATTGTTCACACAAAAAGTTAATTAAAATGTATTATATAAGGTTACAAATTATAGAATTCAAACAAAATAATAAAATAATTAGAAAATAAATAGAAACAACCAACTAATTAATCAAGCTAGCACAATATATTGAGATAGATACAGTTCATGAAGTATTCATCATATCTAGCACTCTAAATTATGTTTATTCATGAAATTAAAACATGTAATATGATTACAAATATCCAAAGTTCAAGTTGGACAACTTGACTTTTTAAGAACAATAAACAGCCAAATGAAATAAGTTCTCTCTAAGTTATGAAAAGCAAATTTAATGAAAAGCAATTAATGAAATTCATAGCATTATAGAGATGATACCATTAAATCTAATAAATCTAGAATTTGTTTTTAGTAAAAGCTTGAACATTATTAGAATATGTATATACATTTTATTTACACATTTATTTTTAATATATTTTTTAAATTCTTAAAAAGTTCAAGAAATTAAACAATGAAAGATATCAAAAGCAATTTAATATATACCTGCTTTACAGCTAGTGTTGCTTGAGCATCAGGATTACGAATTTTATGCCCTTCATCTAAAATAACATAATGCCATTCATATTGTAAAATATTATCTAGATGATGAACAATGCCACTGTATGATGTAATTAGAACACCATGATTTTTGTTGATAATACGAATCAAAACTGCCTAGAAATTAACATTTTGATTACATTTTTTAGACATGTAATGATTTAAATTTTGTGAAATAGAGATATTCAATAAGTTACACATAAAAGCACACTGAAGCATTGTTTTTAGGAATTAATTTATACCAATACTAATACAAGGAATAAAAAAAACTACTTCAGATTATACCATATAGGCACTTACAAATTATAATGCTTTTTAATATATAATTCATGGATTATAGGCATGAAATTATAGTACCTTGCAACTTTATTGAGAAAGTAATCAGAATTTTTAATGCATTTTTATTTTAAAGTCGGCAATTCTTTAACTTACATTTGATAAAGATAATTCTTTCAATAAACCTTTTAAAAGAACACCTGAAAATTAGTTATTTATACTAAATGAATAAATCCTCTGAATGCGGATTTACTGAATGGAAAAAAATGAAGATGATACAGAATAATCAATGCTGATTCCCATATACAATTTTTAGAGTATTCAAAGACAGTAATTATCAATGATTACATAATTTATGATAGTTGAAATCTATACCTACCTAATCACAACCAAAACTACAATAAAATAAACATTTATCAACATATTGCATAGTTTTAAGACAAAATACAAAATTACCATAGAATTACATGCGAAAATAGTTTTGTTAGTATTAAAATAAATTTAAAGTATAAAGTCAGCAAAGTAATATTAAAACTGTTTTCAATTAAAAAAAAAAATGAATTAAACAAAAAAACAGAAAAAAAAATAATAATAAAGGAAATCGGACATTTTTATTGGACAAAAATTATTATTTTTAAGAAATTTATTTATGTAAATTTAGTAACTAATATTGGCTTTTGAAATTCATAAAAAGAAAAACTTTTTCTTTGTTAATATAATTTCAGTCATGAATAAAGATAGAATAAGAATAATAGTAAAATTAAAAGTGCATCAAAAAAAAAAAAAAAAAGGAACTAGAAAATAAATTATGATTCAAATTATTAATAAAAAGACAATACTTTTAGAGTAACTAACAATTATAAGAATTGATAATGAATGATTAAAATATTTATTTTCAATAATTACTTTTTTTCCCAATGAATGAACCACTTTCATGAAGGATAGCAACCCTAAAATAAGGCCACCAAGTGTGAAATTCTTTTACCCATTGATGCATTACTGTGGCTGGACACACCAAAATTACAGGTCCTAGTCCTTTAAAACTATGTGGATATAAAAGTGAATTTTATTTCCTAGAAACTATAAAATGTTGAATGAGAGTTATAGACACAAAAATTGACAAAAACTTGAAAAAAAATCATCAAAACATTAATTGGACTGAAAGTAATTTTTAACATGAATACATTTTTTAGACAAAATAATCTGCATAATACTGTGAAATTGTAAGCATTCAACAGACAAATATAATATAATTTTTAAAATTGAATGTATACACTTGTAATTAAATGATAACAATATTTGTATTTTGTATCAGAATGAGGAGCCCATCAGTTAGGATTGACAAATGTTTTTTACTATGAATTATTCTCGGGCATTTAAGCAAATGTTTATCAATTTTCAATTGGTGAATGCTTATGAAAGTACAACCTATTTGCTTGGTTTGAAGTAACTCTCCATGTTTTTATCTAATAATTGATGTACTGACAAATTTTTTTCTATAATGGCAAAACATATTAAGCATATTTTTTCTACATTCTTAGTGTTTTTCAATTCTGATTAACTTCAAAAATACATAATCACAGCATTAGGCAAATTCTGGCAGCATGGTTTCTTGGAAGACAGATCTGCTCTAACAAAATTTTAGAATTGGGAAAATAATTTGGTTTTCCTGTTGCACTGTTTTGCTTCGTTCAAGAATTCACACAATTTTCTTGCAGCACAGTATTTCTATAATAAATTTTAAAGTACAATAGATGCACAAAAAATCAATGTTTTTTTAGTGTATATTTCACATTAGATATATAATGCAGAACTCATTAAGTAATAAATATATTTAAAGACTTTTAGGGTTTCCCTTTCAAAGATTAAAAATTTTCAGGCAGTATTGGTATTGAATTTCTTTAAAAGAATATCAAATATTTCTATCTTTCTTTTTAATTCTTTGAAAAATTACTTTTAACATTCTTCTGAAGTAAAAAGTAACTCCTGAAACACAACTTTTAAACCAAAATCCATTTTTACATTTTTGTTACTTCTTATAAAACAAAATTTGTTTATTTAATTGACAGAAACAGAATGTGTTATGAGAATTACCTGTATCTATCAAGTTATTGTAATTCCTTTTTAAATACTTTCCCTATCTGAAAAATACTATTAGAAATTAACAATTTGGATTTTGGGAAGAACGATTTGATTGAAAGAAAATCAAACATTGAGAAATACTGTAAAAATTAAACCCATTATCTTTTAATAGACTTCAAATCTGCATATGAACAACTTTAATATAAAATTATCCGTTGATGCTATGAGGCAGCTAAATATCCTTACAGGTTTGTAAGACTAAACTAGGAGTTACAATTTAGGGTAATCTCTTAGAAACTTTGATATATTTGCCTTTCAATTTCATCGTCGAGAAAATAATCAGACTTGAAGATTAATACCAAATGAAGCATATTTATTTTATTTATGTGTACAAACTTTGTATAGGCAGAAAATATAAACTTTATAGCAAAAATGCTTGCAGATTTAAAACAGATCTTTTGGTGGGAGAGACAGATAAATTGCACCTCACATTTAATCAAACAATGTAATGCATGACATTTAACCGAATAAATTTAACCAAATGTAACAAGCAATAATAACTATGGCAGTTGTCTTCAGCTCACCAAATCATTATGAGCATTGTAATATAAACAACAACATGGGACAATTTGGAAGGTGGTAAGAAAACCTAAGATCTGTAGAACATAGTTTGAAAAATACAGTGTCAAGGAAAGAATTCTACTTCTTTTCATGGATTTATAAATTAAGCATTTAAAAATTTTTAAAGTCATATGAAAAACCACAAAAATCTAAATTTAGAAAATGAAAAAAAACAATTGGAATTCGGTTATATTTTATACAAATAATTTAAGAAAAAAAAATTACTTAAAAGATATTAAGAATTTTTTTTTTAAGATAAATAATAAAATTTTTAATAAAGTAGAATTGTTAGAAGTATGAATGAAAGTAATATAAAGAAAATATTTTATTAAAATGAGACTGAACAGATCAGATTTTCTATGCAGCTAATTTTTTTAAATAAATCTGATAATTAGTGGTTAAAAAAAAACCACAATGGCACTTTGGATAAAAATAGCATGAAAATTTACCTGTCCCCCAATATGGTCAACTCGCTGTATTTTTAAACCAATTAAATATGCAATAACCTGGATTGTTTTTCCCAACCCCATTTCATCTCCAATGATCCCTCCACAATTCTGTTGATGCAATTCCCATAACCAATGAACAGCAGTTTGTTGGTATCTAGATGAAAATATGAAGGACGAATAATGAAAATTTAATAAGTTGATATTATTCACAGGAATGAACTTTACATTTCATATAAGAAATAAAAATATAATTTTTTTTATGACTACTAGTAGTTATTGATAGTAAGCATACAAGAAAACAGATACAGTATGTGCTAGTGATACACACTATGATCATTGTTTAGATTTGTTCTAGATTTCCTCAAACATGATATATGTCAATGAAGGCAGTTACTCATGAAAGACCTTTCAAAAGGCTTTATTCAGCCCACCCTTTATGGATATATTGCAACAAACCCACATGGTGCACCCTGGATAATATTAAATATGCTATACAACCATGCTATACAGAGTAAATAACAAAAAAGACAAAAATGTCACAACATTTAAAACAAAAACAAACAAAAGTAATTAAAAGTAAAAAAAGCGTTAAAACAAAAGTAATTTAATTTCAAGCATTTGGTCCATACTGCAATAAAACAATTCATATCATGTTCCTCCCTCCCCTCATTAGGGAAATTAATTATTAAAAATCATAGCAATTATTTTGGGAGGAAATAAATCAATTTTTGTATTTTCATTTCATTAACAATCATAGTAATAATATGGATAAAATTAACAAATTCACATTAATAGAACATAGTACAACATTAATGCAACAACAGCTCTGCCAATTAAGTTACATATTTGGTTCAAAACAAAGCATTTTTAATGAATCAAAATGAACTTTTTCCTAACAAAAATAAATCTGATAGGGATATAAAAAAAAAAAAAAAAAAAAAAAAAAAAAAAAGATTAGAAATTTCAAACTTAGATAAGAAAAGATCAATAATACAGAAATACTGACTTGTACAGTTTATTCCAAATGCGGTTAGGAATTTTATATCCTTCTTCAAATTCAGTAACATCATCTTCAGACTCTACTTCCCCATTTTCATTTTCCACCAATTTCAATTGTTTTTTTGCCCATTCAGATCTTTCAAAAGCTCTGTAAAAAAAACACCATCTCATAAATATATGATTAAAAATAAATAAACTTTTTGAATAGGAAAAATGCTGCATAGCTTTTTATCATTTTGAAAATTATATTCTACATTAAGTAATAAATTATTTGACTTCATTGCTTTTCATGTATGTCAGCAGAAAAATACAATTACAAACCATATATTTGAATCAGGTTAACATTTTAAAATTACAATAATTCCTAAGTACAACAGTTTTTGATACAGTTATCTTTAACATCATTAAATATTTTCCAGAATCTATATCACAATTGGGTTAGTAAGACATTTACCATTAAATCATGTAATAATATATATGTTACAGTAAATGTGATTAATCTGTTGATTATGAACAATCGCCGATTAATCACATTCACTGTAATATAAACATTTTATAACCAAAGTGGTTTTCCAAAGTTCTTGTATTCAAAACTGCACCACATACAGTCTGCCATTGTAAGTTATTTCTATTTGGATAATTTTTCACAAAGAATACCATGTCATCGAAAAAAAAAAAGAAAAAAAACCCATTCAAAATGCTTATTAAAGAATTATCACTCGCATAAAGTTGCAATTTATTGGAGAAAGTTCTTAAATTTCAAAACATTTTGTTTCCCAAAATCAGTTGCAGATAAATTTATGTTAACTTCACCATCAGCATTTTGTCTCTGTTTTTAATATAAGTGATAGATTTTTGAAAATATTTCACAATACATATATATTAAAATAATTTAGATATTTCATAATCTTTACCATCTATTTGTAAAAGATCTGTTTTATCACATAAAACAGATTTTTTACACCAGAAAATTTATTTCTTAGTCATATATATATAATGTCAAATTTAATCCACCATTTTACAGTTAAGCTACAATTTTGTTTACATATAAGATAAATGTTATACTAATATCATAATAAACTCTACAACAGTTTAGTGTTCAGCTGTTTAAAGTGTTCTGGTACCAAAAAGTATTGTTTCTCAAATCAAAATCAAATAAAGTGAAATAATTTTAAAAATCGAAGCTAATAAATATTAATATCAAAGGAAAATAAAATAAATTCACAAACACACAAATTTCATTTCACTGTGAATGGAATTTTCGGAAATACAAGTATTTATATGAAACAAGACATATTTTAAAAGATAAAGAATTTAAGAATAATTAGCATAGTTTCAAAGCATAAATTGCTTCATTAATTGCTTTTTATAAGCATAATTATTTTTCTTTTCTGTTTTCAATGTTGCCAGTTCATTTCTAGCATTTTTTCAAAAATCATTTTTAAAATTTATTGTATTAGGTTAAAAAGAAAAATGGAAAGAAAATTACTCTCTGAATATATAATTTTCGAACAAAATTTATGTAAAACTTTCTTGCTGAATCTCTTTACAAAAGAACTTTATTTTTTTCTTCAAGCATTTCCTTAAATTTGCATTACAATGCATTTCTCTAATGAGAATGTTCTTTTTTTTATTTTTAAGTTAATATTTTTTGAAACTACATAATAAAATTAGCTAGCTTTTATTGTAAGAAAGAACTTACTTAATTCTTTTTCAAATGATTGTTGATTCCCGTCATCTACCAATTTTTTAAATTTCTTCTTAGGTGACTTAACTGAACAAGAATCTGAGCCTGAAAGATTTTCCACAGAAACACTGCTTCTAGAACGATCACGTTTTCTTTTCTTAAATTTTCTACCTAGAGGATAAAGTAATAATTTAAAAAAGGTAGTAATAATATTCTTATGAGTTCTTTGCTTACATTTTATAATTTAATATGAAGAAAAATATACTTACGCTTTCTTAGACTAGAATCATACTCATCATCTTCAGAGTCCTTTCCAGGAATATAAACATCATCACTAGAATAATTATTAATATCATCAACAATATCTAATTTATTATCATCATCTGCTTCAAACTCACTGATTTCTGAATCACTTTTATAGTTCTTTACTAAATTTCTATTCATATTTGATGTCTTGGAAAAACCTTTTGCATGTTTAGAACCTAACTTTATTTTAGATAAAGATTTGTTTTTCCTACTGGAAATTGCCTTAATATCTGTAAGTGCTGGAAAATCAGACGATACATTAGATTTAATAACTTCTGTAGTAGTAGTAGCAGGTTTTTTGATTGAAAATTTTGGACGGAAATATTTTTTGACAATTTTTTAATTGCATGGTTTTCAGCTTCAGTAAGCAAAAATTTATCAAAATCTGTCATAGAATCTTTTGGAATTGTTATACTCGGTTTTGGTTTACTTGTAGTTTGGTTGGAGTTAACTGTTCCAAATGGAGTCATTTCTCCAGTTCGAATAAGTCTTTCTTCCTCTGTCTCTTTTGCTGTAAATACTTGTTGGAGATGATACAATGTCTCTTCATCCATCTTTTCTTCATTTTCTAAAAATTACATAATACTTTAGGAATATATTTGCTATTACTAAATTTCATAAAATATAATAATGTAGAATTCTTTTAAATATAGAAAATTTTAAATAATAGTATCTCTAAAATATAAAATATCAGGATAAAAGAAAAAAATTTAAAAACTTTAAAAGAATTTGTTAATGAGAAAATTGTCATATTGTTCAGTAAGATTAATAAAATATTTTTTACTCAATGGTTATAAATAAACTCTATATTATAATACATAATGCAGTTACAAAATTTCTAATATAATTGTCTTGCTTTTCAGGTTCAGAGTTTTAAATATATAAATTAATACTTAAATAATTATCATACAAAGACTTAAAAATATAAGCAAAATGAAAAAGCTCCTAAGATTATCTTGCATTTATTAGAATTAATCATCAAACATCCTTACTACAAAGCAAACATGAATGTCAAAAAATCGTATGTAGATTTTATTCAATATAGTATGTGTCACTAATCCAGAATCAAAACTTGCCACATTATTTGCCGAACTTTATCTGCTATTTTTATTTCCTTCTAATATAAATTAAATTTGCAGTAAAGAATTATCAATGTTTTTCAGTTTACATAAATTAATTTCCAAGTCAAACATTTATGTATTACATTGTTGTTTTCAAACTAATAATGTTTATTTTACAGTTTATTTTCAACATAAAAAAAAAAATCTACACAGGAAATTTTTAAATAATATATTTTAAATAACTATAAAAAAATTTAAATAGTTTTAATAAATTTTTAACTTATATCTAATCTCATACATGATTAGTAATCTCCCTTCCTCTATAAATACAACAGAAAGAAATCGTTACTTTTAAATTAATTTTTAAAAAATGAATTTGTTATAACTACTTAATTTCTCATTTATTAATGTTTGATATAAAAAATGCTATACATGATGAAAATCTCAAATGTTAACAATAACAAGCATTAATATAAATGTCAGTTCATAATTGCATTGCTAAGTAAAAAAAAAAAAAAAAAAAAATAGAAAAGTATTTTACAAGTCTTAAAATAAATTTGATATGCATAATTAAATTATAACCTTTATCTCTGCAAAATTGTGTTTTTTAATACTAAGATCACTTATTTGTAACTGTATGTAAAGAGTGTAGTTAACCTAGTGTCCTCATTTTCATGCTTTATATCTTCAATTAATGTAACAAAGATTTATTAAAAAGTTTTAGTCGAAAATATATGCTAGTGTTTGAAAGAAATCACTATGTCTGAAAACACTATTTCAAGCTTTTACACTATAGATAAATATCAAAACATTTTGTATATTGTGCAAAGTTAATCTACAAAAGATAATGAATATCAGACAATTTTATGATGAAAAACAAATAAAAATTTAATAACAGTTAAACTTAAAGGGAAAAGTTTTATATTAAAGAATCTTTTACAGGCAAACTGTATCAGAAATTTATGAAAAAAGTTAAATAAAAGTATCACACATTTTTAAATGAAAATTAAAACTCATGAAATAGGATAATCAAATGGAAAAAAAAGTAAAACAAAAAGAAATTAAAGTTAAAATTTTAACAAATATTTAAAATGAATTATGATAACACACAATCATGACATTTCTCAGATAAAAACTTCAAACCAAAATAATTTCTATTTAAATGTAAAAAAATATGTTCATGATTTTGTACTATTCATAATTATGTGCTGAACATAAACAATAAATGATACAATATCATTTTCTTCATGTTTCTTAGCTTTAGCTGTTTTAATAAAAATATCAAGTTACTATAGGTTTAGTAAAACTAAAAATTAACTTACTATTTGTCAATTATAAATTATTATCAAACATAATCATATCCTAAAGTTATGGGTTTTATTATTGTTTTGAAGAACAAAAGTTTGCTGCTAAAGGAGAGTTCACAAAGTTATTCATACTATGGTCAGGAATAAATACAGAAATGATAAATAAAATAATTCCTCAACATCTACATAAATTTTTAAATGATTAATTATAAGAAAAACCACAGTGAACTGAATACATCTAAATAATTAAATTCTTTTTTTCATGAACACAGAAAAATGTCCTATTTATATGTATCTTATAGAAATATGATTAGCAAAGTAAATAATAATATAATAATTAGAAAGGAAATTTATAAGCAAGTAGCCATGTATCAATAAATTAAGAATGTTACAATTTTGTTAAAGACTCATTATATCAATATAAATGAATTATATAAAATGCCACACAATAATATGACAATACTGCCAATGTAGAAATATACAGAGATGACAAAGTCAAATGAGACTATTCAGTAGTATCTCAGACAATTTTCAGCGGTTTTGATGCTTGTCAATAGTGGGCAGGGGAAGAGAAAAGTGTAAATCCATGATTAATTGAAAATTTGTTATTTTAATATTTAGCTAAGGAGAATTTCTAGTAATTGCATCTCTAGAATATAATTCATACCGAGTCAAACTAAACTATTAATTAAAAAAACAAATGATTGCATTAAATTTTTCCATTTATACATGAACAAAAATTAAATATTCAAAATTAAGAGACTTTACCCTCTGAATTTTGTTGCAAAACAGCATTCGCTTCATCAGCACTTCCAGATATACAGATTTGCAAGGCTTTATGTTTAGCTTCAAGTTTTTTCATGTGTCTAAGCTATTAAATAAACAAAATAAAAAATCAAAGATCTTTAAATCCAGTCTGTAATAGCACATATTATTCAAAAATTATAAATTATTAATACTAGCAAATATATGGATGTTTACATATAAGCAATCTTTTATTTTACAAATATTTATAATACGTTATGACAGGATAGCAATTTTTCTCTCAGTTTTCACTTACTGTAAAATTTATTATAGAGATTAAAGGATTTTGTGATTTCTTAAATACGATTATTTTTTCTAAATCTGTATTATAATAATTTAACTATAAATGTTCGTAATTAAATTTCCCATTTATATAACTATATATTTTTAACTCAATGAGATCAGATACAACTGCTATTTAAATCATATCAACAAAGTTATGAATTCTTTTTAAATACTAATGATTCAAACTATATCAAAGGATATGTTAAAGGAAGTTTTGGTTTATCGTTTACACTATATTTATTTATTTATTTATTAATTGAGATTACAGTTTATTTTAATTTTTTCAAAACACCTAAGCAGAAACAAAATGTTACAATAAAATCAGCAAAACAAATCTAACAATAAGCAAGAAAATTTAGAAATGAAAGTTTGACTTTATATAACTTAAACTTTTGCTTCAGAAAGATACAGGTGTCAGAATTACGATCAGTGTCTAAGCTGAGAATACCAAAGCACATGAAGTGAATATTGTCTATAATATCCCCACTCTTTAATGTCTTCAAAGACAGCTGCAAGTCTGAGACTCCCTATTTTAGAAGGAATCTTGGTAATTGTCAATAGTTGAGAAATTCTTATCCCAGAAATTAATACTGTCAAATGATCCACTTATTTTTCCCTAAACAGGTTATGCATTGATTTTCCATTCAAATGAATGATGAAAGGAATGTTGAAAATTTTCATCTTTCCTTCAATGGAACTTGATCTTTAGTTTTTCATACTTATTAGCTCTCTCTACCATTAATTAATGACAAATTGTGTTTTTGTTAAGAGCAAATTTAACACTGTTTTGCCTTAAGTTTTTGATATTACAAAAATCAACTTATGGTCTGACATCTTGCATGAATAATATATTTAAAATTATTTATAGTTTGGAGGCATTTAATTTAATTTTCCAAGACACTGCATAGGATATATTTTAATATATTAGAAATTTTCCCATTGTTGAGCTATCTCTTAATATTGCATAATAAATTAATAATTGCAAATTTAATTACATAACTTAACTGTCTTATGATTTTTTTCATAAAAAGAACAAAATTAGAAAGTAAGACCATATTTTTATAATTAATAAAATAAGCTCCATCTTACTGCTCCTATATCAGTTGATAACAAATATTTCTACAAGCATATCATTATGGTATTTTTGAAATAACACAGTTTTCAATGAATGAATTTAATCCATAAATATTTGTTATTTACTTTATTTTCCTTTTCTTTTTTAATGGCAGAAATTTCTCTCTTAGCAGCATTTGTCCACAAATTAGGATCCTTTGGAGCCATAGATAATGCTTTTTCAATGTGGTTCAATCGATTCTTAACAAACCTGTAACAAAATTTTAAAATTAGAGAAATGGAAGAATAATAATTTTATCATTTCTTATAAATCTGAACAATTTTCAATGTTAGATTTTATAATAAACAAACAAAATTTCAAACGTTAATCTTCATGAAATATATTTCAAAACTTTGTTTTAAAAAGTAACATTATTTTGAGGAAAATTTTCTACCTGGTTTTTGAAAGGACTTAAAAGGTGTGTGTCTGTGGAGGGGTCAATGATTCCCCATCTTCCTTTACAAAATATTAGATTTTAATTAGTGATTAATAGTTTATAATCCTCACCTTTCTTTAGAAGAAAAAAAAAAATACCAGTAATGTTAAGAAATTTCTATAGTTTGATCAAAAATGCTTACATATATATTATTCAATATCTGTCATATCATATTATTAACAACAGCAAAATAATAGTTGTTAACCTTCAAAATGCTTTAGGAGTTAAAAATTGTAGTTTTCATTAAACAACATAATTTCCACTAAAATCAGATTTATATTAACTATTTGCAAAAATTATTTAATAAATAGAATCATTTTAATAAGTTACTTAATATTTATATAACACAAGCAAAAATAAGAATGCCACCTTTACTAATATTTACTTCAACACAGTGAAATTAGCAAAGTTCGATTTTAGATACAAGGTATAAAATAAGAACTTTATTTAATAAATATTATTTATACCATTTGTATTTAGTACTGCCAAAAGAAATATTTTGAGAATATTTGTTATAAATTATGTCTTGAAACAAGAAATAAAATATTGCACTAACTGCAATATTTTATTTCTTCTACTAATGATTTTAAGAAATTCATACTTGTGTTAAGTTGGAAGCTTTTTTTTTCACAATAAAAGCTTTTCACTGTACATTGTTATGTAGTATAAGTAACATTATTTTGGGAAGCAATACTACCACTTTTGATTTATATCCTAAGCTAGGAAAGGGAAAAATGGAGTAAGGGTGAAATTTGTGAGTAAAAGCTAACTAAATAAAACAAATAACTAGTAATGAAGGATGAATTTCCACAGAAATTACATCATCCCACAGATAAGCAACACAAATAATCTTAAAATAAAATATAAATTACCTAATATCATCTTCAACACTATGAATTTCTCTCTCAGCATCTGCCACTCGCTTGCGCTCTTCCTGATCTTTTAAGACTTTATCAACTTGAGCAATAATCTCATTTTCAAATTCTGTTTGATCATATGCACTGACTCCAAGATCTAAAAGTTCTTTCTCTTGATCTGCTTCTAGAATACAAGACATGGATTCTTGAGAGCGAAAGCTACCAGAACTTTTGCTGGAACACGGTAGAGAAAAATCAGATGTTTGTTTTGAAATATCGTTATCCTTAGTACAGATATTTTTTATTCCTAATTCATTATTTATTTCACATTCTTCTGCCATAATATCACTACACATTTGAAGATCGTCCAAAATTGTATAACTGGAATTATCTATGTTATTTTCATCGTTTATTTCTAATATATTTTCCATTTTGCAGAGAATTGTTACTAATAATCAAAGAAATAAAGTATAATTTGGAAAGAAACAATATTAAAAACAATTAATATTTATTTCGTTATATAATGCTATTAAGTTCACAAAATGACTTAACTTTTGATTTATGCTCGCTAATGTTGTCTTATCTCAATTTTCTGTAATGATGGTCGAAAAAGTACAATCAAATTACTATAAAACCCAAAATTCATGAATATATAATAATCTTTCAAACTTCGTAGATTTCATATCGAATTTTAAATATGATTTTGACTTAGTGCTATGTGATGTATGTCCCCTGACGCTGCTTTTTCCAAGTGTTTTCCTTTTTTAAATGTAATAGTGAAAACATTTATGATTTTGAACTTGACTTGACTTACGATTTTGAAGAAATGAATTACTGCACGTTCCTGTCTTATTTCGTTGTTTTGATATGTTTGCTCGCTAACGCTGCTTTATCTCAATTTATCGACAATCATTGGGTTGGGTTGGGTTGTCGCTCTAAGACAGGGGTCTCCAAACTACGGCCCGTGGGTAAAATTCGGCCCGCCAGTGTCATCAATTAGGCCCGCGACAGCGAATAGCTTTTATTGTTGCTGTAATAAGTCGAATAAAAAAACACAGAATGATAATAACTCGGTTTTATTGACTTGCTAGGTAAAGCTTAATTACAAGCATAATACGCAAAAAAATTTAACTTAAGCATATCAACTAACAAATAATTGAAATGAATCCCACTAACATTATAAACTAGTGAACATCCCACAGTTACCCTCGGTAGTTACGTTGTGGTAAAGAATATCGCATATGTATGCATATATATCCTGAATCAAACATATGATTTTTATCCTGAAAACCCCTCAGGAACGGAAAAGCTAGATTAACGCGAATGAAACCGCGGGATATCCACTTGTAAAAAAAATACTAATGAGATTTATGTAATTGTGATTTTTCACTGACAGTAGTTTGTAGTTAGCAAGCGTGGGCTCGCTCAGAGAGCATACTCGGTGACTGATCTCGAAATTTTACATAATGGCAAAAAAAATTAAAGCGGTTTTTGGCCCTTGGCAGTTACTAGAGTAAACAGTATGGCCCTAAGGCTGGAAAGTGTGGAGACCCCTGCTCTAAGGTCATCTTGTGCACACGAGGGCTAAACAGATCGGGATCTACAGTTTAAGGGATTCCGGACCACTACAATCATCCATGACACCGCCGGGACTTGAATCCAAAACCTGTGGTACCGATCTCAGTGCTAATTACTCGGCCATCAGGCCAGCGGCGACCATTGGAGAGAGAGGTGTGTGACTCGCAGGTTTTTTATTTATTTTTTTTTCTCAATTTATTCACATTTAAGGGTTTTTTTTTTTCTGGTAGTATAATTTCTTTGTTTCCATATTTTGATTTATTTGTTTTAATTAAGTCACCTATATTTATATATTTATTTTCTAATACTTTAATTTCACCTTATTAGTTTTTGTTTATTAATCAATGTAAATCCATTAATGTTTACACTTTGAGTGGGTGTGTATTTCGCACTTAAAATGGGAAACTACTACTTTAAACTCAATTTAGTAGAATACACTTCAGTTGTCTATTTCAATTTCAAGGTTAACAGAGATATTTTCGTAGTTTTAGAGATTGCATTCCAACATGGCGCTCGTTCTTTCAGTTTAGTATTTGAAGTTCCCAATAGCATGATTCTAAAAGCACATACTAAATAACTGAAAGACAATACATCGTCTAAGGTTACTACTCTAAACTGCATATGTTATATGCGTATTAAACGACAGGGTAAATTAATCATTTCCACAGATCATTTTGAAACTGCCAGAAACCTGGCAAATATGAAGACCCTGGGTATACCGATTTCAGCATCTCTTTATCTCAAAAAATAACTATTCGAGTTTTACTTCATAACATCTCCACCGATATATATCCTTAGTCGAACTTATAAAAGAACTAGAAGAGGAGAATAACTTCACAGCCAACGAACTACGCAGATTTTCGGCAAACAAAATAAGTCTAATCTCTTCACACCAGGTTTAGCCTTTTTTTGTTAACAATTTCACTTGAGCATGCATGATTATATCTTTAGTGACAAAAAATATCTTTATTTTTTTATATACCCCTTTAGTGTCGCCATTTTTTTCATTTACACACCCCAAAACAGTTTGCAAAAATTCTGTTGCTTGTGAGTTCTGCAGTGCCCAATACCCAGTGGACTCATGCTTGGCCGAAGTTCCAAAATGTGCTAACTGCAGTGCGGATAATAAGGACACATATAGTACATGTGTTAAACGCAAAGCTGAAGAACAATTTTAAAATTCAAAACTCTTAACCGTCATTTATTTATAGAAGCTCAGAAGTTATATCGTACTGTAAATGAGGATACATTTTCCTCTAAACTCAAAACTCCCAATATTGTAAAATTCTACTTTTGTTACAGAAGATGAACTCACTCTAATATTAAATCAACAAGCCATACAAACTCAAGAAATGTAAAAGGAAATCTATCGCTTAAAATCTTCGAAAAATAAAAAGTTTGTAAACTTCATTTTTTCCTGAAACTATTAAAAATCTGACATTATTTCGGTCAGCCAAGCAATGAAAAAAAACGATCTCTTCCCATCAGTACCCTCTAATAACTACTCTTCAGGATAAGAAAGAAAATTAAAGGCAGGGAAATGGGTTTCGAAATACTGCAAGATTTAGATAGCTCAGCGGTAAACAGCAGACCATGACAATCCGTCTAACCTTCCCTCAACACTTCGTACATCTTAGGAATAAGTTAAAAGAGCCTAAATAAGAAATTTAGATTCCCTCTTTTAATTATTAAAATGTCTCTGTTTTCCTCTTAATTTTTGTTTTTATGTTTAATCCAGCATTACACATTTTACAATGGAATGCTCACAGTGACAGAGCTAAAAACCTTTATTATTTCAATTATTTTCTTCAAGACTGATACAAGAAATGTTTCACAATTTCCAGATCCAGGTCCATTAACCTAAAAATTAATCTAATCAACAGATGGATTTGATAACAAGAAATTCCTTATAATTATCTAAATATTATCAATCTTCCGCAATCAGACTGAATATAAGCCATTACACTTCAACTGTTGCATAAAACTTTTACAATAATCAACATCTATTCTTCCAAGGGCCATTTCACTATTGAATGGCTGGATGTGTTATATCATCAACTTCCTTCTACGTTTTTATTCTGGGTGATTTTAATTATCATTATCACATTCTTAGATCATCCTCTTCAACTAATAGTTCAGAATTAAATACTATAAAACTATTTTTATACATACTGATTTTATATTTGTCATCACCCATAATAAAAAAAAAATATTACTCCTAGAATACACATAGTAAGATATAGCATTCAAAAATAGCAATGGCAGATCAATTAACAAGCCTATAATAAAAATTTTATAACACAAGATGTCCGTTTTTTGCATTCATTATTTTAATTATAAACGGTAGGATTAAAAATTAACCCTCATCAAAGAAACTCGTTTGCCCTATGGCGACAGTTTTACTAAGCCATAAGTTTTAGCCTTAATTTTTAACTATGCACTGCAAAGCTTTGAGGATCCACCAAATAAAGGTTAATTTCGAAAATTAGTCAATCACGTATAGAGAGGCTTACCAGAGAGATTGTTAAAATCATTGGGGTTGATCTCTTTTGATGCTGGTCATGTGGTTCACACACACATTACTGATTTCGTCTAACTGATCGGAAGTCGTGCAGAGCAGGGTCTCCGTCAAACTCCTCTTTTTCAACACATTCGTCTCCATTTTCACTATTTTACCCTCGAAGGCACAGACTGTCATCACAACAGGTATATAGAGATTCTCGCTGCTATGTTAAATGTTTTTCGCTACTTTCTTAAGCAGCATTCACTCTGTCTTCCTTCCCTTTTCCGAAGCAGTATCTTGACCTTTGTTCTTGCCATTTTAAACTATCGCTGATTCTCAAAAATTGGCCAGCAATTTCATCTACAGAACGTCTTTTGGATCTCATTGGTTTTGGGGGAGATCATTCCTTCCATCCTAAAGGGTTGACCTCCTGATCTCACTTAATCCATCAGCCTTTTGTCTTCACCTTTCACTCTCGACAAGGTTTGTGATGATCCCAAAGCTGAGACACAGCTAGTCGATGTCTCCAGGTTAATATATATCTTTTAATGGGGCCCCCTACTGCTGCAAACATATTCTCTCTGACGTAACTTTATCTTTGCTAGGTTGCGCTCCGCCATTAAATAAATCTGGACCCCCAACGGGAAGATTAAGCTCAATGCCCCCAACTGGGACGATGATAATTTAGTCTTTATTTCAAGAAAATACCTACCTTCATTCTCTTCGACGGAAAATACCCTTTGACCAGATGTCCAAAACCAGATATCATTATTTCTGAATTTATAGCCCCTGCCAGTTTTACCGGGAGATAATTAGACAAAAATTTAATTAGAAACCAATTCATTGAATGTTTATATATACATATGTATGCATGTATGTATATGAAAAATACTTTTATACATAAAACAGCCAATATCAAAGATACCTTAGATATTAAGCATCAAAATTTATATCATACACAAAATGAAATTTTTATCGATGCTGCAAAATATCCAACCGCCAGGGTAAAAAGTTTTCATAGAAATAGGAAAAAAAAAAAAAAAAAATGACAAATAAATAAATAAATAATTAATTTTTTTTTTAATTTCCCCACATATACACTTAGGAACACATACACAAACAATTCTCTAGTTTAAGTCGAAATACATATTATACTGCAATACAATAAAATTGGAAATACAATAAAACTGCAAAAATGTATTCACAGAAAAAAAAAGGAAGGAAAATACCGCAATTGACTCTAAAAGTTTCCTCAAAAACAAAACAAAAAAAAAAAAGCATCTTTTATCAATGAACCAATTGTAATATGCAACGAAAATATAAAAACCACAGTTTAAAAAAAAAAAAATTACTTACACAAAAATAAATTAAATTCACTCACACAAATATAAAAGCAGATGATTTTTAAAAAATATCCAACAACATTAATAACCCTTCTAAAATCTGAGAAAAGCCATGTTGACAGGATATCACATAGTATTACAGAGATTTACTTTATGAAACATAAAAGAAACGAAAGGAAAAAATACTCTGAAAACATATATATATATAATAACCTTCTCATTCCCATTTATTAAAACTTTTCAAATACAACATCTGAGCAAAACGAAAATTAACCTTTTTCTACTGTCATTTAATCGCAATGAAAAATTTAATTGCATTATTAGAATGAAAAGCTTAAAGATTAAAAGTTCAAGACATCATATATTGTGCGGTAACTAGAGCTTACTCATGGTTCAACATAACAAAATAGAGATGCATAAAAAATGTGTGTGAAGGAGTTAAGGAGCGATGCATCTTTACAAAGACAAACATTTCAAATAATCACTCTCAAAGAGAGAAAAGAAATATATAAATGTACATGAATTAGAATAAAACACCCAATCTGTGTGAAATTTACAATAAAAAAGTGCTAACTCTGTCGAAATTTTGCCTCGTCTTAAGAAAAGGCAAGAGAACATAACTTTCTGTAATATGAGATAATAGAGAGTTTTTGCATACCGTATTTTGGACGTCCGTTATTTTTTCTCCCTAGCGCGCATGCTCATAGGAAATTGCGCATGCGTATCTGTAATAATGTTTCCTATGAACACGCGCGCTAGGGAGAAAAATAACGGACGTCCAAAATACGGCATGTAAAAACTCTCTAATATCATGCGAACAGAAATATCTATGTGTGAGTTTTGAATCAACTTGATTACTATACCCTTTTGCGGGGGAAAAATCAGAAATTTAAATGAAAAGGAATTTATGAATTATTCGAAGTGAGAGTACATATATATTCAGAGTCAAATCTATATTACACCATTTGTATATGAAATCATTTCTTTGAAAACAAGTTTTTTTACTTAATAAAACCAATAACATTTCAAGGTCTCAAATTATATTTAGTAGAAATGGGTACTTATCATGGAGAAGATAAAGGGGGAATCAATGGAATGATCATTTATTTCCTTAGGAAGTGACGCATGCACCTGAAGTTCGTGGTTTTTCTATAAAAGTTCTCCTTTTTTGGATCTCCCAAATTTTGATAAGGTTTACAAAATGGCGGGGACCGATTTAGCACTCCGTTATTGGGCTATCACCAATCTCCTGACAATTTGAAAGACTGAGGAGAATTATGAATTGCAAAATATCCATTTCGACGATTTTAACAAACCTGTTTAAATGAACTTTCTGTTTATTTGAAGATTTATTTACATGTTGTATTTCAAACTGTTTTATGATTCTAAAGGGGTCCTCCTTCAATTTAGCCAGTTTCTTTGAGGAATGAATTCTTATTTTTGATGTGTGCAGATATACTAGATTCCCGGCCGTGATTGTCCTGACCTTGATAATGAAACTTGATATTTACTAGCTTCCTTAGTTGATTTTTCTAAACGTTGTTTTATTAAGGCAAAAGGAAGATTGAAGTCTATCAACCAGTTAATTTGCAAATGAAGATTTATCAGAGTATGAACAAAGTTGATCACGAAATATAAGATAGCAAGGCATTTGCAGGCCTCGCTCATAAACGAGAAAGACCGGGGTTTTTCCAGATTAAACGATGATGTGCATTTTTAAGGGAGATTAAAGCTAACGGTACACGTTGACACCAATCTTCTTGTTTTTCACAGTGACCTGGTGGCCAAGTGGCTAGCGCTCTGGCATCTGGTACGACAGGCTTCAGGTTCGAATTCTGGCGGTAGCATGAATGTTTGTTAGTGGTTCGAATTCACTTTAAAGTGAAGGTTCCGGTCTGTTTAATCTTCGAGTGCACAAAATGACCGTAGAGCGAAATGATACGATATCAAATGTTTTAGAGTATCAATATCAATTAAAGTTTTGCTTAGACGATCGACATTTCCTTGAGAGTTATATAAGATAAGAAGAAGGGATAGAGTATAAAAAAAAGGAAAAGGAGTACATTAAATGAGCTCTTTTATCCAGTTTTTTTCATATCTTATTTATTACAATACATAATTCAGTCAAATATTTATTCGGCTGACAGAGGGAGAAGCCATATCGACAAAAAGAATATTTTATAAAATGCTTTATCACTTTTATTCCACATAAATGAGAAAAACAGCATCTGTTCTTCCTTACAGTGATAACATACATATATATAGTAAAAGAGAATACTTTTTCTACCGGCAATCATCCTCCATATTAAGGTAAGTAAACTATTAACTCTTTTAAAATGGAATCTGGATTTCATGGAAAATATTCTTATCGTAATTATGACTAATTAATTATTATTGACTGACTTAGTTATTATTAATATGACGACACTTCAATAAAAAAAGAAATATTATTTAACATACCATTAGAAAAATTAAAAGAAAAATTATTTTCTTAATAACAAAAAGGTTAAATTCTGAGCAAGTAAGATTTGAAACAAACTAACTTTTAAACTGAAATTTTCTTATGTGTCACTTAACTAGTTTCACCAACTGATAGACCGTAAAAAAAGCAGTTAGAATTTCGAATTTTTAAGACTAGTTAAAAATAAATTTTACAATTGTTTTTTTGGGAGATAATTAAAATGAAATATTAAATAATAATGTTCAAATTTAAATAGTCTTTTGTAGACATTGGAATGAAGTGTTCCTCTTTATCATATCATGTTTAAGCATTCAATGATTTAATCCATGGATGGACAGCCTAAATGATCTTGCGGGCCACTTTGGAAATGCATCATAACTCCGCGGGCCGCATATAAAATTATATATCCCCATATTAGATTTAAACCCCTATCGACATTTTTTGAGAGGAAAATTGAAATATAATGAGTTATTATGTTTGTGTTTACTATTATTCATACATGTGAACATAGATGAAATAATAATAATGATACTAAAAGCACACTGTAAAGAAATGTATAACAAAAATGAAATATAAAAAATATATAAACATAAACGAAATTAAAAAAAGTAAAATCATTACAAAATATTTATTTTACTAGTGCGATATTTGTTTCTCCACTCTTTCACTTAGCTTTTGCAAATCGATCTCAATTCAGTATTTGCACATCGTAATTGGTGTTCCAGGTTAGCTTCCGTTATGTTTGAACGTGTTTTGTGTTTGGTCAATTTCAATTTAGAAAGAAAAAAAAAACTATTCGCAGATGTAAGTTGAATCAAAAGCGCTACAGCTTCAACTAAGAGTCTGGTTTGCTCTGCTATCTACAATCAACTGTGTGCATCTAGGGATGGTCACTGCGTCACTCAGGGCACTTAAAGTGAAACATAGAAATATTAGATGTTCCAAGATTCCATTATGAGTTCGCATCATTTAATTTAACTATTCTGCGAACTCATAATTGTAAACTCATAAATAAAACAGGCAATATCTGTCATATATTCGCAAGAATATTATTTTAAAATCAAAGTAAATTTTTTCTCATAATTTCGACAGTTAATTTTTGAATATAAGGATGTACACATAATGTATTTTTAATACATTGTTTTCACTACTTTGGCCATTATAAAGTAAATATATTTTATAAAAGTGTGATATATCTCACTGGCCGGAAAAATATTCATGCATGCGGCCCGCAGATTGGCCCTGATCAAATTGACCTTAATTTAATCAATTGATAAAATTATATATTTTCATTGATTATAAAAGATTGCATGTTTTGTCTTTTGATGTTATCCCTTGTATTAGGCCTTATTTCATTAAGTACAATTATTTAGTACTATATTGTCCATGAAACAAAACTATTACGGAAATCATTTGGAAAGAGCTAAGTCAACTACAATGTTAACATATCCACTGAAATAAAATTTATTATTTTTCTATATTTAGTTTATTGAATAATAAAAGTTTAACCAAATTTAATATTACTCACTATCATTGAACAAGATTGCAAAAAGTGAAACTATTTAATGTTATTGAGAATGAATTCCCAAATTTTTTCTCAATTAATACTCAATATATATATATATATATATATATGTGTGTGTGTGTGTGTGTGTGTGTGTGTGTGTGTGCATGTTTGTATATGTTGCAAATTGTAGTCGAAAGCCATGTGGATTTTGCAGAAAAATGAAAATTCATGAGTCTTTTGCTTTAATTTATAAACGTGGATATTTAAAGAATTTAAAGAGTTGGTGGCCAGCTTCGGAAGATGATGGGAGAGAGAAAAACACACCTGCAAGAAAGTTGTAAAGCGTTTGGCAGTCACAGAAACTGAAATAAAAAAACAAATCATTGAATGTGTTCTGGTTAACATCGTGCAGTGCCTGGGAATTGAAGAATTGGAGAGAGTTTATAAACATGTAAAGGCAGTGATTAATTATAGAAAGGTAAAAAGGTTGTTATGAGAAAATAGGGAACTCAAGATTAATAAGGGTTAAGGCAATAAATGAATCCATCAAAACGGGTATTATCACACGCGCATGCACGCGCGCTCACACACGCATACACTTTACATCCACACCTCCCCACACATATATAACTCAAGGATAAAAAGAATTAAGACAATAAATGAATCTAGCAAAACGGTCATTATCACACACGCACGCTCACACACTTTACACCCGTACGAACTCACGCACGCTCTCTCTCTCTCACACACACGTTTTACACTCCCCAGCCCCCATATATATATAGGAAAATACAAAGAATATTGAGTTTTTCATCAAATCCTTTAAAGCAAAGGACCTTTTTTCAATGAAGAGAACGTTTTTCTGATTAGGAGTTTGATTAACTACCATTTAAAACAACCAAGCTATTTTTATCCTCTTATTGAACGGTATTGTTGCAATATAACTGTATTAATATAATTTCATGACAATTGTTTTGCAGGTCCAGAAGATTATAAAGAATGCCGTTCGTGGGTATAGTTGGAATTCTTCTGTGTGCAGTATTTTCTGCCTATGGAGAAACTCCACAATGTCCACCTGTGAAGGATATTTTCCCATGCTTTTGTGAAAGAGACCAATGGCTAACTTCAGTAGGGTGTGAAAGATTAAATAACCTTGAAAAGGCAAGACCTGCAGTTGAAAACACAAGGGGACAAAATATGTCTTTCGCCTTCTGGAAGTCAAATTTAGGCGACATTCCATCCGATTTCTTTGAAGGACACCAATCAGTAAGTCTTCACTTTGAAAACTGCCAGATTGGATCTTTCGGAAACAAGCCATTTTCAGGGTTAGAGAATTCTTTAGAAAGTATATTTATATACGGAAGTGTGAACAAGAGGAGAAAGGATTTGGAGACATTTCCCCTCAGCCATTTAAGAAAATTGGACTCTCTTTCCTTTCAAGCAAATGACATCAAACGGTTAGGTAATGACTGGTTCAGTGAGGGACCAGAATCTTTGCAATACTTGAACTTGGAGGCCAATGACATTGAGGAACTTGGAGATACAGCATTTGCTTCTTTAGTCAATGTGGAACAAATTTGGTTGGGTGATAATAGCTATAAAAAAGTATCCAGATCTATGTTTCCGAAACCGGCTAACAAATTAAGATTACTTGAAATGAGGTAAGATTTTTAACCAAATTTTATTTTACAATATTTTTACAAGCTATTTTGAGGGAAAATGGATTCAAATCATGGTGTGGATATAATTATGGCAAATTGAATATGAAGTTAATACCTAAGTTTATAAAAAAGAAGAATAAAATAATAGAATCTTTCAACTGTAATTTATCTTTTGAGAAAAATCTAAAGGAAAATATATTATTGATTTTTATATAAAAGTATGCAATATTACTAATATAATATATTCAGAAATAATTATGTTCTAATATATGTTATTAATTAATTTGTAAATTTTTGATGAAAAAAAGATATAATACCTTTTTTTGTGTTGCAACTCAACACCATTATTTTACAAATTTTAAACATAGAGATCATCCAAAAAATAAATCGCTTCTTTAAGATTGCGAGATGTTAAAAAATAAAATAGAATGGAAATATATTCAAAGAAAAAAATCTATGATTCTACGTCACTGGTAATAAAAAAATCCTCATTAATTATTTTTAAAAGTATTTTCATCAAAAGAAATAAGATATCCAAATTTTTTGTAGCTTAAGACTGAGTTTTTTAGCCTTAAAATTGTCCTGTTAAATTTTAATAGTCAGTTGTTTTAGCTATTTAATTGCTTTCTTACCTGCTATTATTCTATGACTTACTGTCTTTGCTGCTTAAAGACTTAAGAATTTTAACCACAGAAAAATATGTGCCTTTTTTTTTCTTTAAAATATATAGTCAACTGTTAATTTATTATATTATTTTTCTACTGTATATTCACAAGTGTATATGTTTTCAGTATACAGGCATTACCTTTGATTTTTTTTTTGCTCCATTAAAATATATATAATAACAGGCTTTGAAAACTAAATAATTTAATTTTCATGACAGTTAGATTGTCGTAATAAAATGCATAGCAAAAGGAAACTTCATTAAATTTTTTTTTTGAGATTAATTAAAAAAATATTTTTGTATTTGGTTTAAAATAAGTATGTATATGCTGCTACGTAATAAATAAACAATGAAGAAGTAACAAATGTAATAATAAAAATAACAATAATTAAATTCGTTAATTTTAACTGAAAAATTACTTATTTAAAAAAATTTTTTAATTTATGAATTATACAGGGAGATTATACTATTTTACTCATATATAATATTAACAAACTAATAGCAGTATTTTGAAATTATTTTAAAAATGAATAATTTTTTTGCTACAGTATTTATTGAAAGAATTTATTATTTTATTTATAGAAAGAGAATATTTATTTATAAACATTTGATTTTAATGTTTACTACAACGTTGTGTTATTAAAAATTGTTTGCAGCTTTAGTGGTTATGCAGAACTTCCTGACGATATATTTGACGACATGCCTGCTTTGAAAAGCGTTATTGTTTCTGGTAATAAACTTCAATCAGTTCCTGAATCCGTATGGGGAAGAATATGGGATCAGTTGGATGAAGTATATCTTGAGCGTAAGTGTCTATTTAAGGCTATGATAATTCAAAGGTATGTAAATGTAGTAGATACGCAATTGTCGAACAGAAAGCATATCTGTGAGAAACTCTGACTGATTCGCACTTCAGAATTAGAAGTATTTTTAGAAAAGGCTTTTTATTATGAAATATATCATTTTAAATGATGTGAATTTTATTTTGGTGCCTGATGGCAGAGTGAATAGCAGTCTGGCTCTCGATGCCATGGATATTTGTAGTGGTTCAAAGTCCACTTTAACCCGTAGGTCCCGGTCTAATATGATTGTAGAGCATTGGCTGTAGGGTTGACAACCTACTTTGTAAAAAGAAAATATCTCATGTTTCGGAAACTTCAGTAGGCAGACCATAGAGCTGTTGCGCCATTAAAGAACAATTTTATTTTTCTTCTGAAACGTATATTGGTCGATATAATATGATTATGAAAATTTGACTGCTAATTAATCAATGTTTATACATTTTTATGTAGTACAAAGATTCATCTTACATTTTTTCCCCGCAAAACAAGCTTTTTGAAACTCATAAAAATTTAATATTTTATTAGACAAGTTTTATCAGGTAAGCCTGTTAAAAGAATGTTGTCATTGATTGTTGAGCATCCATAAAACCAAACAAATAACCTTTTAGCAGTTATGTTCTTTCCAAGTTTGATAAACAGTGCAAATGACGTTGCTACATAAATAATTTCATAGTTATTTGTGAAAAATGATATTGTATTCTTGTGATGATATTGAAACATGAATAAAAGGAATAACACATTTGATGAGATCATAATTAATTGATGATGGGAATATAATTGAATTCTCTTTTAACTTATTGTAATGCACATGTATAGCATGCAAATGTTTTTTTTTTTTATGTTATAGTTGATGCAAAGAAAAAAATGGAGAATCATTTAAAAAAAAAAATTGTTTATTTTATTATTAAAAATATTATATTTTCTAAACACATAAAGCAGCAGCTAGAATATGTTACGATTGCAATTTTTTTTAAAAATTAATTTTATATTACATATATGAAAAATAAATTAAAATATATTTTAAAAGTTGAAGCACAAGTGTTTTTCTTATATTCTTGAAGCTCAAGTTTCTGTAGTTCAAAGAAATCTTATATTTCATTTTTCTTTATAAAGTCATCCTGTTGACAACCTTCTATTATCTTCCCTACAGTATATTTCAAGAAAATCTTACAATTGCACCAATAAATTTCATTTCTTTTAATTTATATTAATTATGGCTTCTGTGTTCTGCTACTATTTTTAATAAATATGCAACTTTCATATATCTATTAATTTTTCTTTTTAACTTCCATGTTAAGGGTATAGCCCATTAATTAGTAGATTATATTATTTTTAAAAATATGAATGAACTAAACAATTCAGAGATCCATGTGACCCTTCATATAAAAATTAAAGGCACAGATTCTCAAGTGCTAATTCATCATGCTCATAATATCATTTTAAAGCAATAACTAACTAATTCCCTGGCACTACAGTGCATGTTGGACCATGGCCTTCTGCCTACTCACAGATTCCGAAATAGATGCTTTTTTTTATGGGCTAGGGCTGTCAGCCTTACAGCCATATTAGACCGTGATCTAAGGTTTAAAGTGGATTCTGAACCACTACAAACATCCATGCCACGGCCGGCTCGAACCCTGTGGAACCGAGACCAGAGCGCTAGTCACTCGGTCAGCAGGTCCTCATTTTAAAGCAATAAGAATGATTGAAATGTTTTATAAATTATTAATATTATTATTATTTTGGAGAATTAAGGGTATAATTTTAAAAATGCTTATTATATTTGGAGAAGTGGTGTATAAAATTGATTTCCTCGATATAATAATTTCACTTAGGTTAACGATAAAAAGGCAAAAAAATAGGCAAAGGCGAAAGGGCAAATAATAAATGCAAAACTTGGCCGAAATTCCAAGGCGAATTCCATTAATTTCAAGGCGAAAATTAAATGCAAAATTTGATAAAAATACAAAGTATTCTGCTTTTATATGTGAATCTTAAGATTTGAAATATTGCTCAGATATTTTTTAATGAAAACAATGCTGTTTTATATGGCATTTTTGTTTTGATAATACGGATATTATTTACTGTATTTCTCAAATCACTTTATTCGACATTGTTTAATTCGAACTCATTCAATTTACTTAACTTTATACAAAAATAACGTAGAGCATAATGAAATGCTCCAATATTTAAGAAATAAATAATGATTCAAAAGAAACGTTGTAAAGTCTACTTTGTCACATGCAAAATTACAATGATTAATTACAAGATTTGCAAAATTACAATGAATCAATTTAAGATTCTAAGTTTAGCACATAAAAAAGTATTATAGTTTTACATTATTACAAAAAAGTATTATAAAGTATATAAAAAAATATTATAGTTATTATTTTGGGAAGGTTTTTTTTATCCTCATAGAAATAAAAGTTTATTTACCAAAGACAGATTAATTTCAGATAATCTATCTTTAAAAAAAAAAAAACTGAACTATAATTTTAACTGAAATATAATCTATCTAATTAATGATAGATTATATTTCAGTTAAAGCTACTGCAAACTCACAAATATTCGTTAATTTTCATTATACATGGACATTCAAACCTTGATGAGTTTGCATTCTTTTCGGAAGGTACAATCATAATAGGGAGCCGAAAGAACTATCACAATCCTCAAAGCACTTATCCTAAAATGGCTAAACAAACTGTTATGTTTGCTTTCCTGGTCAATAGGATTAAAAGCTTAGTAATTTTCTGGGAACATTCGCTCCTTGTACTCTCTTAGCCAATTATTTCATGGAGAATCCATTCATTGAAAGATAGCTCTTCCTTTAGTTTAGTGGCACGTTTCATTACTCAGGCTTGAACTTTTGAAGTAAGCATCCCTACAGTTGTATGGAAAATTCCGAAATTCTAGATTGTTATAATTTTGTATTGTGGTTAGATAAACTTGATACATTCATTGTAAGATAGCTCTTTCTGTACTTTAGTGCCACGTTTCATTGATGAAGCTAGAACTTTTGAAATAAGCATCCATTACAGTTGAATGGAAAATTTGGAAATTATAGATTGTTATAATTTTGTATTATGGTTAGATAAACTTTGTAAAAATGATTGAGAGATTTGATTTTTATGTTAATACAGCTAGTCTCTTTACATAATTAATGATTATTTTTTGTTTTGTTACACAGAGTGTTATAGTTCTTAAAAACAAAGAATCATTAGATTTGCTTGGTAATTTAACCTCAGTCAATGAATTTAAACTTGATTATTGATTATTTTTTTGCTTTGTTACACAGAATGTTACAGTTCTTAAAAATAAAGAATCGTTAGATTTGTTTGAGAATTTAACCTTGATCAATAAGATTAAACTTGATCAATTAGGAATTTTAGATATTTTTTCAAACTATCAATTTAAAATTTATTATTCGGAAAATAGCTATTTTTGAGCTTAAGAAATCTTTTCACTTAGTAGAATTTACAAGAGAAGAGAATTGAAATAATTTAATTAGAAAAAAACTTTAAGTATATTTTATATCATTTTTTTTTAATATTGATTTTTTTCTTTAAAGGTAATACTGGATTTGTTTGCGATGAGAGATTAAAGTGGATTTACCAGCGAAAACTCCCAAGAAGGATTAATGGTCGTTGTCCTGCAAGCGACAACAGCAAGCTCAGCGGAAAGAACTTATCCGAATTAAAGCTTGAAGATTTCGAATAAATTTCACAATCATCGGATTACTTTATGATTTGTTTTTGTTAATTTATTATTTAAAAAAAAAACAAGTTATTTCATTTCTCAACTTCAAACGATAATATTTTTTATAGGACTTTATTTTGTATTAAAGTTCTAAACATTTCTTTGTGACAAGATGGTTTTTGTTCATATATTAGAACAACAATTTCTTCCCTTGCTAGTTAAAAACTGTTAAAATTTCATAATTAAATATACATTGCTTTTATATATATATTTCAAAAAATCAAGAAAACTTCCTTAAGACTATTATTTCTGCACTATATTGCGTAATCATAAATGATCATCATGATGCTATAATAAATTCCGTGAATGAATTTTGGAGAAATTACCATAATGAAATTATAATATATATATATAATTCAATATAAATCAAAACATATGAAGTTTCAAATTTGAAGCTAAACTATTACTTTACACCAGGTGAAAGTTTTGTAGATGAAAATTTGTTTTATTTATTAAACATAAAATTTATGAAATAACAGAGCTCCAGCAAAATTGTACTATACAAATTAATCGAAAACTACGATTCACAATCTATGTGCTAAAAATAATCCAAATAAGAAATTTGATTAAATTAACTTTTTTATTTAAAATTTATGAAAAAATTAATATAAATATAAATAAACTATAAGAGTCATAACTGCAAAGATGAAGAGAAAAAAATTCACTTTAAAATAAAATGTGCCGAACTTTAAAAAAAAGTATTGTATTACACAGATACTGAAAAGCAAATAATTATTCTGCTTATAGAGGCATTTTAAAAATCAAATATCGAGAATTATTTAAATATTAGTTGTCCGTATTCTTTGATGGGGGGCAACCCTGATAATTTCCTAACTGTAACTGCAAGCATTGATAACAAAAAAAAATATTATTAAATGACAAAAATTAATGCTTGTATAAATAAAATTTAAAAATACTTGACGCAGAAAAATAAGAAGATAATGTGCTTTTAATTTAATTTAAATATAAAACTTTCAAACTCACTTATAATTACTAGCATTTTATTATTTATATAAAATGCTTTTAGACTGTAACTTCTATTAAAATGGTGGAAACGTTAACGCTGGAAGTAAATTTCTTAAAAATTTATTTTCAATGTAAAGGTTTTCATAAATTATTGAAATGAAGTTATATCAAGTTAAAGTTTTACTACTGGAGAAAATTTTATTTATTTTTCGATACTCTTTTTGCCGCTTCGCTGGCAACAACATTTCAAAAGGGGCGCAGGTGAAAAAATTCACATATTTTATGTTTCCTCTTTCTAAAAATATTGAATTTTTAAACGCAGATGTACCGAGGTGCGTAAATGCAGACAGAAATAAGCCTGTACTTTTGAAGAGAAAGAAATCAACGCCCTCTAAAGGCGAAATAAACTACTGAAGGGCATACATGGCTTCATATGTCTTTTATTAGGTTTTGACCTTTAAACCACATTTTAATGTTGAATTGTTTTATTAGAAAATTAAGTTAATTAACTTGTTTATATTATTTAGTTAGAAAGAAACCAACGCCCTCTGAAGGCGAAATAAACCAATGAAGGACACACATGGCTTCATATGCCTTTTATTAGGTTTTGACCTTTAACCACACTTTAATGTTGAATTGTTTTATTAAGAAAATAAGTCAATTAACGTGTTTATATTATTTAGTTAGAAAGAAACCAACCCCTTCTGAAGGCGAAATAAACTATTGAAGGGGGCATACATGATGTCATATGTCTTTTATAAATTTTTGATCTTTAAACTACACTTTAATGTTGAATTGTTTTATTAGAAAATTAAGTTAATTAATGTTTATATTATTTAGTTAGAAAGAAACCAACGCCCTCTGAAGGCGAAATAAACCAATGAAGGACACACATGGCTTCATATGCCTTTTATTAGGTTTTGACCTTTAACCACACTTTAATATTGAATTGTTTTATTAGAAAATTAAGTTAATTAACGTTTATATTATTTAGTTCAGTATATTTATATGCACAATTTATTTATTTGGTCAAGAGTATATAAGAGTATAAGAGTATATTGAGTATTTATAAGTGGAAGAGTTAAGTTACAAAATACAACAGCATATAACTTAATGGTATTATTATCCCTTTAGAAGTACATAAGGAAGTGTATATGGAAATAGAAATGAATGAATTTATCTATTGTCTCCTATGTAATATATCCTATTAAAGCATTGTTTCAAAATAAATTCTTAACATTAAAAATCAATTTTTCTTACAGAAAAGTCTGAAAAATAAGATTCTCATATTGAAAAGAAAGTTAAATAAGAGACAAAAGAAGATTTTCTGGTAATTTTCTACAAAATAAAGTGAAACAATAAATATGAAATTAGGGCAAAATTTTTTAAACATTTTTATGATAAAGTGTGTAAAAAGAAATCGTTATAATTTTATTATAGATTTTTCAATAAATCAAAATTTGATAACCAGGAGCTGCAAAAGTAGTAAACAATTAAAATGTATTTGCATCTGTTATCCTTCAAAATGCATATGCAGCTGAAATCTGAGTTTTCATTAGACGGCTATACAAGTGCACATCTTTACAGTATACAAATATTTTAATTGATAATTTCTTTCTTAGTTCCATTCAAATATTCATAATAATTGGCTCTAAAAGCAATAATGTCATTTCCAGAAAGAACGTATTTTGCTAATGAAATGTATACAGTAGAATGCACTTTCATTAAAAGGATTTAGAAATAACTTTTAAAAAAATATTTTGTATCTTGCATAAAATAAGGTTATATATGTGCAATGTAATGAATAAACCCAATGAAGAAGTTATTACTGAAAGAAATATAATTATTTTTGAAGGAATAAATCGAATATTTAAATGAAATTCCTTTTTTAAATAAGTTCGTTATCTTTAACTGTATTATAAGAAGGATGATACATACCCTTATTTATATAACTCAATAAAGACAAAACTCATTCAAATTTAAAATATAATCAAAGCACTAAATTTAAATTCCTTCATTTCAGTTTGAATTAAGCAGAACAATTTTTACTAACTATATTTAATTTATTCATATATCTTGATTAAATAAACTTATGATTGTATTTTGAAATTAATGTAAAATTTAATATGTTTTTTATTTCGTTATATGTTTTATTTACAGAAAAAATATTGGATGTTTATGCTGACGACAACGTTCAGTTTTTAAAATTTGTTTGTAGCTTTTATTATTATTCAGAATTTCCTGAGAATATATTTGACGTCATCATAAATAACGGTATAGAAATATAATTGAATTTTATTATAACGTATAATAAATTAACGCATATGATACTTATTGAAATGTTTTTTTTTATGTTATAGAGGGTGTAAAAAATAGAAAATGATTCAAGAAAAATGAATTTTTTGTTTATATTATTAAAATTGTTATATATTTTAAATACACAAAGCAGTAACTAGAATACGTTTTGATTGCATTTTTTTGAAAATTAGTTTTCTTTTATACATGTGGCAAATAAATTTAAATAATTTTAAATCGTTAAATCAAAAGTTCTTTTATAACGTTGAAGCCCTAGTTTTTTTAATCTATAAAGTTTTTCGTATTCTATTATTTTTGTAGTAGTAGTCGTGGTGTTCAAAAATGTCATCTACTTTCTCCCTTACAATATCTTTCCAGAATATCCTGCAATTGGACTTTATCCATGAATTTTCTTTTCTTTCATCTTATAGTAATAAGGATACTTTTACATTCCTTTTCTTCTATGAATCTCAATAAATATGAATTTTTTATTTCTATTCCTTTTTATGACATTAAAATAAAGCCAAAAGCATTTTAATTTGTTGAATAAATTATTTTCGAATTACAAATGAAAAAATAATTATGAGGCTCACTTGGCAAATGGTATAAGAAATAAAAGCATGACTTCTCAAGGGTTAATTTATTCCCATAACGTCCTTTTAAAGCTATAAGAAAAATTAAAGTATTTTATAAATTAAATTAAATTTCTTTTGATAATTGTGTAATATTTTGTAAATATTTATTTCATTAGCCGCTTCTTTGAATACCATTCGTATTATGCAATCATTTTAACTGACATTAACCATAACAAATTCAATACATTTCAAGATGAAAAATGATTGTAATATACTTGCTATAAAATACAAAGTAAAATGTTTTTATATGTTATATATTATATGTTTACATCTTATTTGACAATGTTTTGTATGGCATTTTGTTTAATAATGTCGGTATTCTATTTCTCAATTCATTTTATTTTACTTTAGTTTAATTCGAACTCATTCATTTTAGTTTGTTATTTAAACAAAAATAAAACGAAAAGCATAATGGAAATATAAGAAATGAATAACAATTCAAATGAAATATTGCAAAGTCTTCTTTGACACATAACATTTGTATAATGGCAAAAATAAAATTTCAAATTTTAAGTTTTAAGGTTTTGATAATTGTGTAACATTTTGTAAATACTTATCTATTTCATTAGTCTATATCATTAGTCACTTCTTTAAAAATCACTTACATTGCGTAATCATTTTAACTTATATTAACAATAACAAATTCAATAAATTTTGAGATGAAAATGAATGCAAGCTGAAAAATGGATGCTTTGCTGTAAATACAAAGTATTATGCTTTTATATGTGAATCCTAAGATATATAAATATTGTTTACTCATTATTTGATGAGAACAATATTTTTATGGCATTTTTGTTTTAATAATGTTGGTATTATTTACGTTATTTCTCAAGTCATTTTATTCTACTTTAGTTTAATTCGAACTCATCCATTTTACTTTACTTTATTTATACGAAAACAAGACGAAGAGCATAATGGAAATGTAAGAAATGAATAACAATTCAAATGAAATATTCCAAAATCTTCTTTGACACATAGAATTTGTAAAATGGTAAAAATAAAACTTAGAATTTTAAGTTTAATATATAAAAAAAAAAGTATTATGGTTGCATCTGTACTATGTGAAAGATTTTATATCCTCATAGAAATAAAAATTTATCTTCCAAAGGTACGAATACAAATCTATTAAAGCTACTGTAGAGCTCCAATTATCCGTTGAATTTCATTTAACCATGGATATACGAACTTAAGAGCTTGCGTTCTTATGGAAGGTGCAATTACATTAGGGAACTCAAAGGAGAGTCTGTATCTGAGAGAGCACACAATCCTCAGAGTTCTTATCCTTAAATGGTTAAGCAAACTGTTCGGTTTGCTTCTCTGGTCAACAGGATTAGGGCTTAGCAATTTTCTGAGAACATTTCCCTCCTTCTACTCTTTTAGCCAATTATTTCATGGAAGAACCCATTCACTTCAAGACATTCTTTTTTGAAGTACAGTGGTGCGTTCCATTACTTAAACAGGAATTTCCGAATCCACTGGAATTGTAAGAAAAAAATACCAAAATTTTTGAACAATGTTTCATTTGTGACTAAATATATTTTCGAAAAAGTATTGAGTGACTTGATTTAGTAGTATTAAGGTTAGTACAGCTATCCTTTTAAAATAAGAATTGAATATTTTTTACTTTGCGATATCAAGTGTTAAAATTCTGAAAAAAATGACAATTAGATTCATAAAAACGAAAAGAAATGAAAAATAAAAAAAAATGAAATAAATAAAATAAGAATAAATAAATAATAAAATTTTCTTAAATTAAAAAAAAAAAATGGCATTCTATAGCAGATATTAGATTATTACTAAAAGGAATTAATTATTTTGCATATATTAATTATCGATGTTAGTTTTATTAAGATTAAAGGGCTTTCACATCTAGTAATAGTAGTAAAAATGTATCAGATTTTTATAATAGAGTTGTAGTTATAGTTATAATAGATGTTATTTTAGTTTTTATAATTATATCCTTACAAGGATAATAATTATAAAAACTGATGAAAAAAATGTTATTCGAGGTAAAAAAATAATGCTGGTATAAATGATATTGAAAAGAATTTAAGGCTCACAAAAAATTTGTCAAAAAAAAAAAAAGAGGATGATTTATTTAAATTGTAATTGAATTTTAAAAATACTTAAAATTATTTATTCCCCTTTTATTACTAGCATTTTCATATGTTTTATGGGAAAAGAAAATTTAAAGTTCTTTTTGAGCTTAAAAATTATGATATCTTATTTTTTTTTTTTTTTTAGAATAAAAATACCTTTTCAGGCAGCGGAAACATTTAAATTGGAAAATTTTAACATTAAAATTTTGCTTCTTTTTAAAAAGGTTTTCAAAAATTATTGAAATAAAGTAAACTTCAAACTTTTACTGCTAGAGGAACTTTATTCATTTACTAATCCACTTTTTGCTGCTTCACAGGCAGTATTATTTTGAAGGGTGCAGGCGTGAAGCAAATTATCTCCTACTTCACCTTTAAAATATGGAATTGCAGATTCACTAAGCAAAGTAAATTTATAACAATGGCAATTGCAGATGTATGAGGCAAAAGTAAATTTATAGCAATATCAATTGCAGATGCACTAATAAGTCATCAATGCAGATGCACGAAGCAAAATAAATTTATTGCAATATCAATTTTTAAGTCATCAAAACAGAAATCAGTGTATATTTTGGAAAAATGAAGGGAATACATGGTTTCATAAAGCATTTATTAATTTTTAATCTCTGAACTGCATTTCCATATTGAATTGTTTTATTAATAGAATAGTTTCACATGTGACATATTTATAATCTAAAAGTTCAGTGCATTTATATACACAATTTATATATTTCATTTTATAAATGGAAGTGCTGAGTTCCAAAATAACGAAGCATATAAATAAATTAAATATTTCTCCACTAGGAACATTAAGAAATATAAATAATTGTATGGAATCATATCTAGTATATCTTATTAAAGCCTTATTTCAAAATAACTTTTTAACATTTAAAAGTCTTTTTTTTTAATAGAAATATCTTAACAATAAAATTATTTGAGGGAAAGTGTTAAATAAGTGATACATTATACTTCCGTATAGTTTTCATCAAAATAAATACAGTGGACAATGAACTCCCATAATCATGAATCAATTAATTGATAGGAATGAAATTTAGGCAAAGAATTTGTCTAAGTAATGTATTCATTTGATTAAAGTGTAAAAACCACAGGCTAAAGTATGCACAAGAAAACCATTCAAAATGTGAAATGGTGGCTACTATATTAATAATCACTGTAGTCTCCAGGGATTTTAATACAAGCATGCAAATGCGCTTGCAATGTGTCGTCAAGTGTCGTGTGCCATTTTGGGGGATGGAGTTCCTGCTTCATGCATTTGGTTTGACAAATCAGCAAAATCCGTTCTGGTTATGGATGACGTTCGATTTGTCATCCAATAATGTCCATACGTGATCGATGGGAGAAAGATCTATCCAAGATCCAACCATGCGAGTACATTGGATGACAGCAGCGGTATGAGGACTAGCGTTTACCATGTAGGAAAATGTCCCCTAGAATAGTAATAAAAGTGTCAGCCCAACCTGTTCATTCAACAGTCTGACGGACAAATTTGTTTTCAAGGTGCGTGGGATAACAATGAGAAAGCTCCTGCTATAGGAAATTGCTCTTCAGATCATAACTCCTGGTTTAGATCCAGTATTTTTACGAAGCCGACATATTAACATCAAGTACTCACCTGGCGTCCTTCTAACCACCATATTGCCATCGCTAGTACCAAGACAGAAATGACTCTGAACTGTGAACGCAACAGATCTCCACTCCGCCCTACAATGGGCTCTAGTTTGACACAACTGAAGTCGTAAATGGCGGTAATTTGAAGTTAGTAACATGAGCGCAATAGGGAGTCTGACTCGGCGCTGTCCCTCAATTAATAGATTTGTGTCCCTCCGCTGTGTCCCTCTGGTGCAAGCAGAAGGTCGAATTTCTGCCGCAGATGTAACCAGATGTGCTACAATCAAGCAGTGAATATGGTGGTCATTACTCTCAGTAGTGACCTGTGTGTAAAATCATAGCACATTTTTATGATAAGTTATACAAAGAAAACTTTTTTTAAATAATTATAGATTTTTTAATAAATCAAAATTAGATAAAGAGAAGTTTAAAATATAATGATATTTTAAAATGTTTTTATATGATGAAATGCTGTTATAGAAATGTAGTGTTTCCATTATTTACGAATAGCGATCATTTGAGTTTGAGATCATTCTCCACTAGAACCACAGACACGTAGCGGATTCGGCATGATCAATAGTATAACGACATTGCACCCATAATTTAAATCAAGCACCCCAAAGTATGACACCTAGGAAGTTAAGCCTCGAAAATAATGGAAGAACTATCTTTTTTTTTCTTCGAAAGTGTCGAACCTTTAATTTTAAAATTAAGCTAATTTAATAAGAAAACTTTTATGCAAATTGCATTATTTTCGTCTTACAACAGATAGAAAAAGGCCAAGAAATAAGTTTCATAAAATTGATCGTAATCTCAAAAATATTATAAGTTTCATAATTCTCAAACCAATTATACATACCTAAAAGAACCAGAAGCATTATTACTACATAATTTTTTCAAAATTACCAAACTGTTTGAGTTAATATTTTCATATATATATTCAACTTTACATTATTTGAAATGTTTACTTCTGTTTTTAAGTGTATTTGGTTTCATATCTTCTATTGCATATATTTTGCATTGCATAGCATTTTTAATAAATATTTACATAAGAATTCGTTTCTATCTTGGTATTTACTGATAATCTTAATTACTTTGAGGAACTGCTTTTATTTGCTTTTGATTTGTATCAAGTCTACTTTTAGAAATAAACTATTAACTATTGGTTGACCCTATTCATACAATAAAAAAAAACTTACTATAACTTCATTCATTCTTACACAGTATTCTAATTCCTTTTATGTAAGAGAAATAAGGTTATTCTAAAGTTAAGGGGAAGTAAGTTAAGTTAAGGTAAGGTAAGTTCTATTTAAGAAATGACAATTGAATAATTAAAATGTCATAAGGCAAAAAATGCCTTAAAAATAAAATATTAAAAAATTTGATTTTTCCTATATAAAAACATTAGATTACAACTAAAATGGAATACTATTAATATTTTTTTTATTTTACGACTCAAATATGCTGTTATGCGAATCATTTTCAAATGCAATATCGAAAATGAGCTATTTATTAAATATTTCCACATTTGCAAAATGGTCTATAAATTTTAAATTCTTGATTAAATGATATTTACTTTTGATTTGTATCAAGTCTACTTTTAGAAATAAACTATTAACTATTGGTTGACCCTATTCATACAATAAGAAAAAACCTTGCTATAACTTCATTCATTCTTGCACAATATGTTAATTCCTTTTATGTAAGAGAAATAAGGTTATTCTAAAGTTAAGGTAACGTAAGTTAAATTAAGGTAAGGTAAGTTCTATTTAAGCAATGACAATTGAAAAATAAAATGTCGTAAGGCAAAATACCTTAAAAATAAAAATATTATTGATTTAACTTGATTTTTTTTTCTTATATAAAGAACATAAGAGTATAACTAAAATGGAATCCCAGTTATTATTATTTTTTTACCACTCAATTATGCTTTTATGTGAATCATTTTCAAATGCAATATCGAAAATGAGCTATTTATTAAATGCTTCCACGTCTACAAAATGGTCTGTAGATTTTAATTTCTTGGTTAAATGAAAATTTATTTTTCAGGCAGTTCTAACTAAAGTGCCCTCTTTTTCAAAAAAAAATAAATTTATTCCATTCTGAATCTTACTGAACCAATCCAATTCTTAAAATAAAGCTGCTATCTAATCAGATGGAAGTTAGAGAAAAGAAACACCTGGAAACCTAGACGCGATTTAAAGCGGAAAACTGGGAATAAGGCTACTTTTCTGGAAATCACATCCGAAGACCAGCCACTTCATTTCCAGGAAAATGGTAATTTTCGAATTTTTTTCAAAAAATATTTTTCGATAAAATTTTATCTGAAAGTATTTTCTTCGAAATACTAACATGTTGCTGACAAAGATGAGATGTAGGAATAATTGTTAGGATAATACGTGCAGAAACGAGTAACATTAAAAAAAATTTTTTAAGTCAATTCTTACTTTGTTTTCACTATATTGCAGAAAGTCCTTTATAAATAAATATTTATATATTTTTAAATTTACCTGGCGCCATCTATTGGTAGATATATGCAACTTAAATCTAAAAAAATAAAATTAATTAATTAAATTTAATTACTGAATTAATATTTGGAAAAAACTGTATTAACATCAAATGTCATCCACTACAAGTTAAAAAAAAATGTATTTGAACATGAGTGGAGGAATAAAAAGTATTTAAAAATGATTGAAAATTTGAACAAGATATATATAGGGAGAGTGTGGCTAATAGAAGGAATTGAAAAAATATGAACCTTCTGAATAGAAATCAGAAGGAATGGAGAATTACTTTTATGGAGTTATAATAAATTCAGAATTTATAATTAATTAATGGTATTTCAAATTAAAATGTCATTTATTTTAAAAAATTACGTTATCAAAGCATTAAATATAAATCTTTCCATTTTGATTAATTCAAAACATTTTGAGACTCAAACGCTGATATTTAAATTATTTTACTTTTCCTATAAAATATTAAATTCAGTATTCCTCATTCTTTATAAGATATGAACGCTAATTATTTTTGTGTAAAGGATTTCAGTAAATATTATATTATTTACTTCATTAAATATTCCTTGAATAGTAGACAAATATGATACTTTCAAAAATTTTTTAATGAAATTTTCGTAATTTGCAGAATTACTTTCACACAGAATTTGTTTAATACTAAAATCTGTTTTGAATAATTGTATATTATTTATTTGTATTTAATAATTTGCAATATCTTTGTTTGAAATATTTCAATTTCTCAAGTATTCAAAAGAGCTGATTAAAAAGTTTTAAGCTCTTTTCAAATGAATATAAATTAAAACTTGCGGTAAAAATTATATTAGGACACTGTATGATACATTCGTTTTAATTCCCATGTGAAAAAGAAAATTTTTAATTTTATTATTTAATTTTTATTTAAAATTTTAAAAAAATTTTAGAGTTTTATTTCCACAGGTGATTACATATGGAACATTTATAATAGAAATATTTCAAAATATCGAATAATTAAAATTTTTAAAAACATCGCATAAATTATTGTTAGTGATTCTAAAGTAAAACGTTATTTAATTGTGAGGATATTATTGTAGATATAATACTTCATTTAATTGTAGGATCAAATATATTTAATTGTAGGATGTAATATTTTATTTATATTACTATAACACGAGCCACTATCAATATATGTAGGATATCTTTTTTTATTGATTAGAGTACGTACTGATAGAATAATTTTTTTGCTTTGATAATGATTTTTATTTTTAACTGATAGAATAATTCTCTTTCCCAGAAATTCACTGATTCTGAAATTTATTGCCAACTGCATAATATATTATTAATAATAGAAATAAGTTTATAACATAAAAAGATTTTATATACTATATATTTACGTATCTTCTATATCTACCTATATATTTTGCATTTATTTTTGATTGGATTATTAAGTACCATATAACAAATTTATATGACATTCAAATGAAGTATTGAAATAAAAGATCTTTACTACATTAACTGAATACCGAGTGAATTTTAAATTGTCATAGGGAGCAACTATCAAGGATTCACCTTTATAATTAGGTTTAACAAGGGTTTTTATTTTTCTTAGGTTTATCAAGGGTTCTTGATAAACCTAATATTCCCTTAGTATTATCAGTAAGAGGGAAAAACCTAATAGAGTTGAATTGGGGATCACTTAAGATCATATTTTGAGTACCATGTCATTACTATCATAGCATTAACCATCATAGCATCACCGTATTTACCATAGTTTTGAGTACCAGTTAGACGAATAGAAATATTTTTCGCTATTAAAATATACTATAATTATTGTTGACAACCCTACCTCGTAAAAAGAAAACATATCTTGTCTGCCAATAGGCCATACCATGGGGCTGTTGCGCCATTGATGATTATGATAATTACTAGTATTAAAAGTATGGCAAAAATTTATTCAGAATTTTTTATCCTTTTAAAATCTTTCTATAAAAATTTATTTGGAATTCTCAATTCCAGAAATTTTTAAAGAGTATTGCTCAATATTTTGACAAAGATATAATAAGAATCTATAGCATCTCATGCTTAAATAAATACTATATTTTTAATTCGCTTTCAATTTTTTTCATCTCTTTCACAATTTTATAACTAAAAACTGAAACTAAAATGTGTACATTTCATTCATCACAGTTTCGCTTTGGAGGAACCTTGGCAGCTCTTGCTGTATTCACCTTCGCAGCAGTTGCAGCAGTTGATTACGAATGTCCTGAACCAGTGGATATTTTCCCATGCTACTGTGAAGAAGAGGATGACGAATCAATGATGTTTTGCAACCATTTTTGGCAACCTGATCAAATATATAATTCTGTTAAAGGTTTGAAAGATCACAAGATTTACAAAATGTCTTTTTTCATGAACAGGATTTTGGATCCTGTGAAGGCTGATGCATTTAAAGGGATAAGTATTGAAAGGATAATGTTTGAAAATTCAACAGTAACCCTCTCGTCTCCTCAGTTTCAAGGATTAGAGGATCAGCTTGTTAGTTTGCAGATGAGAGCATGTTTCAACAAAACAAACCCAGTAGGATCATGGTCTCTTGGTCATCTGACTAAGCTCAAAGAGTTAATATTTGATAAGAACAAAATCATGACCTTGGAAGATGATTGGATAACTAGTGTACCATCCACACTACGATCCATATCACTGGAAAATAGTGAAATTATCACATTAGGAGACAATGTGTTCAGCAAAGCTGAAAGTGTAATGTTTTTAATTCTTGATGGAAACAGATTGTCCGCCCTAAAGCGAAGCATGTTCCCGACTCCAGCCGAGTCCTTGAGATCTTTAAGTTTAAAGTAATTGTTTTACTATTATGAATCGTATTATCTTAACAGTGTTTTTCTTCCAGTTTAAATCTGCTCATAAATAAAACATTATGACTTATTTATAAAGATTTAAGTAATTCCAAATATTATAAAGCAAGTTTAGCTGTATTGCAATGTTAAAACTGACTTCATAAATGCAGTAAGTTGATACAGAAGTAGCTCTTTATATCAATTATGATATTATGAGTTTTGGATATATCACGTGAGTTTTTTTTTCAGAAAATCGCTTAACATTTAGGAAGTCGCCTGTTATATAGTGCCTTTACTTTGTCTTCCGCAATATGACGGAGATCTACTGTAACAATAGAATTTTATTTCAAAAATTTCATATAGTTACTGGCGAATTTTTAAAGTGTTAACTTTATATCATAGATGCCCAGACCTCGACCCGTTGTTGCTTTTCCAATAGCTCACCCCATAATATATTCTGATCTTCCAGATCATATTTTCATTTAAAAAATAGAATCTGGTTTTTTTGAAAGATTTTCAGATTTTGATGAAAGATTAAAACATGGAACATGATCAAGCTTTAATTTAATAAAAAAAAAAAAAAAAATAAAAAAAAATTGATCCAGCTTTAATAAAAAATAAATAAATTAATTAATATAAATTAAAATAATAAATTAAAAAAAAATAATATATTCAATTTTTTTTATAATCTATTGCAGACGAAAAAATTTGAACTTTTATCAATAACATGCAAGCTTGGATGTAGAATATCAATCTAAGTAATTTTGGTTTATTTCTATGATATTTATTGAAAAAATAGGTTACATTTTAAAATTGCTCTAAACAAAGTATACGTATTAGTTACTGGCTAAAGTATTAAAATGCGCAAGTTTGGGTAAACACTTATTTGTGAAGAAGCATTTTTAAACGTAAATATAAAAAGTACTCGTAGGTACTCGTACTTGATTACTATAAAATTGAACCATATATTAAATTAAATATTAAAGTAATATCACACATAAAATTCTTTATTAACTTTTATTATGCTATATTATTCATTTAATATAATGAAATAAAATAAATATACGTTGGATAATTTTAGAGGATTTCTTTTGGTGTGGCCCATGGCTAAGTTATAAAGAGTATATGCTTTCAATAGCATTCGCAAGTCTGCTAGCCTGTTTTAGAGTTTTCTTAATTTTAATTTTTCATTTATTCTTCAATATTCAAAAATCAATAATGTGAAATTTATAACTTACTATAATGCGAGCAACATTATTTTTTAATGTATTTGCACATGTATTAGACAAACTTTGAATTTATTCTAATCATCATTCCTAAAACTAACGTTACATTTATTCTAATCATCATTATAATCATAAGTCAAATGCAGTCAAGTGTAAATTGATATAAAATATTTTTATAATAAAATTTTCTGTCAATGATGTTATTTTATAACTGACCTTGCTTATACATTAAAATTAAAAATGTTCGCTTGTAACCCTAGTAACAACAAGTTGCGGTACTTGCCTTATGATCTTTTCGAAGACATGCCAAGTCTTAGGATTGTAGAAATTCAAGATAACCGGTTAAGAACGCTGGAAGAACAGATATGGTCTGAAATGTGGTCTCAACTTTCCAAATTGGATCTTACAGGTAAACCTCTTTATTTCTAAAATTGGTTAGTTTTCTAAGTTTATTTGTATAATTAAACAATGTAGAGAATCTTGTTATTCTCTTTCTCTTATAATAATACAATCTTCGTTATCATCCAAAGTTACATCAATTCAACAACGTCTTGTTCAATTATATTGTGAAAGCCACAAAAAAATTCTAAAAAAAAATTCTTTTAATGAATAATTTAGCCATACTTGTGGTCTGCTCAGCCAGCATGTAGGGGAATTTAGTTTCGAATCCGTTGCAGCTGTTATAGGAATGAGGAGATTCGATGCCAAGTTGTAGCAGCATATGTAAGCGTCTCGTGTCCACAATCAGGCTTTACAGTGGATTTTTTCCGAGTTTTCTCTCATAAATCGTGCAAATACGAGGCAAGAAAAGTCATTTAAAATTTTCCAGGAATGCAATAACCTATCCCTATCTGGGCAGGGGGATGTTCGTGAAGGTACATTAGAAAAATACGAGGCCCCTTGATGCTAAAAATTCAAAAGATCATGGATATGTATTCAGAAATGTTACACGTTGAAGTTAATACGTAGATTTACAACGAATGTATTTTCATTTAAAAAATCCTTTTTTAAGTAAAATTCAAAATGAACTTTATAATAAATCTGATCTGATATATGAGTAAAACTAAAATGTTAAATTGATGAAAGTAATGTTAATCTGCTATATGAGTAAAACTATCAGATGTATGATAACCTGATATATTAGTAAAACTAAAATCTGTTAAATTGAATCACATAGATTGTAGTCACTGCTTTTAGAAACCAATAGACTCGATGACAATTTATATAGCGTGTATAAACCTCTGGCATCGACATTCATTCTGCCAGGAGGAATTTATACGTTGTTCTCACATACGACACGAAAAAAAGTGACACAGTTATCCTAAAAGTCTACCTGAAAACAATGTTACCCTTTCATCACCCTTAGATGTGTTGTTCTTAGTATATATATATATATATATATATATATATATATATATATATACATATATATCAAAGTCAAGAAGACCACAGATGTACAGCTCAGAAAAAAAAATTCTTACAGTCTTTTTTAGACGAAAACGCTGCCAATTTGCAGTCAGGTAATTAATTATCCGTATAACCGTTTTTTTTTCCCCCCATTTTCAAATAGAATTTCAACTAAAATTTCAATATAGTCAATGAGAAAAAAATTAAAATTTATTGAACAAATTTCTGTTTGCATTACGCTTGTTGATCCATAGATGGCGCTTAAAGGCTCAAACCTTCTGCAGCATTGTTTTGTCATCGTAACCAAGGTGACTTCACCCAGAAAGCGAATGAATTTTTTTTCGTAAAAAGGTTTTGAATTCCTTCAAAAGCTCTAGATTTTTCAACTAGTGAGATATGTTTTCTTTAATTTTTCAGATTAAACTTGAAAGGAAAGAAAAGCAAAAGTGGTTTTTATCTTTTAATTGCTAGAAGATGTGCATAGCGAATATGATAATAGATCGATAAAATCTATTATCTAAAAAAAATAACCATAAAATTTTTATTAACTGCCATTGATATAAACACTGAAATTTATTAATTTTTTTCCAAAGATATTGGAAATTTGTATCAAATTTATTTCAGTCTAAAATGTATAGCAATTGATTAGATTTTTAAAACATTACATAAAAAAGATTTTGAAATCTCATATAATGAAATTTTATTAACTAATACAGAAATTATTTAAATGTGTTTCTTGCTTTTCAATAACATATTTTTCAGTAAAAATAATAAGTTGTTCTTTATATTTCATTCTAATATTTATTAAGTTAAAATTAATAAATTATCTAACACCATTTAATAAAGCAATATTATAAATTGTATTAAAAAACAATAGAAAAATACGTGTTTTAAAATGTGAAAAAAAAAAAAAAAAGAACAGATTAGAACTGACTTCATTTTTGATATAAGATGAATTTAAGGAAGACGAATTTAAATAAAAAATTGAAATTTTATAAAGTTTTTCTAATCATCGCAGAATATCTTTTGTCTATTAAAATATTTCAAATTTTATGTTACCTAAAATGTGTATTAATATTATTATATGAAATCTTTATGACCTATCAACAGGTCACAATGGGGTTGAAAGAAGGGGGCTGCACAATTAGACCATTTTAGATAAATTCGACTGGCAAAATTTTTTATAGGAAAGCATTTTGATTTTTAATTATCCCAAATTTATATTATTAATACTAGGGATTCCAATACCGGTATACCGGGATACTGAATACCTGTATTTTGAGCCATTTGTACAATTTTGTAATACCGGTATTCACAAGTTAAATACCGGTTTTTTGGTATTTGCTAGAAATTTAGAATTCTTATCTGTGAATTATTATTCAGAATTCTTATCTGTGAAAACAAGGTTGTAGTTATGAAAAAGTGTAATTTTCGATATTTTTTTAAATTGGTGAGTCTGTTATTCATATTGTATTTGCATATCATACTTTAGAGTTCCAAATATTTTTCAGATTTATTATATATATACTCATAAATAATACCCCACAATAATGAATAAGAATAACTTTAAAGAACATAAAAAAATCATTTGATAATACTTCGGTTTGGTTTCATTATTTATATGATGAAAATAATATGGGGGCACAATGTAAAAAATGTTCAAGAATTATCAAATTGAATGGAGGAAGTACATCGGACTCCATACATATTTAAAAACGAAACATGATACAAATTTATTAAAGAGGAAAGAATCTAATTGCTTTGAAGATACAAACTTAAGCACAGTTTCTAAGCCCAAGCCATCACGCATTTTAGATTATTTTGAAAAAAAAAAAAAGATAATTTGGATGAAATTATAGGTAAAATGACAGCATTAGATGGTTTGCCATTTCGAGTGTTTTTTGTGATATTTACATTCTCTAATAAACCTGGCAAATAAAACAATTCATTCTATTTCAAAATTTCTACTACCGGTATCCCGGTATTAAGATCTAAAAATACCGAATACCGGTATTGAACTTTTGGTTCGATATTGCAATCCCTAATTAATACAGTAGGACTACACTATAAAGCGGCTATCGTTATAGGAGGGAATAATCTCTATAACAACGTTATTTTGAAAATAAAATGATAAAAAATGTTTAAAAATCATAATGAGTTAATATTTGTAATCGAGTAATATTAAAATATTACTCAATTCTACAGTTAAAAATGAGAACATTAAATGTTAAATAAAATTTAGAAAAATAAAATATAAGGTATTTAATAATAAGGATTCAGTATTATTAAATGCATTGATATTTTTGTAGCTGGATTACATTTTCACATTATTTTTTTACGCTAACGTTCCTAATATCCAACCATGAAAGTTACTGCTCCTAGTTTCTAGAAATCATTCTTTGATCATTATCGCTTTTTGGAGACTTTTAAGTGAAGAAAGAAGGAAAAAGCAACAAAAAAGGTTAGTTGTTTGTAACGAAAGCTGTCTTTGAATGGAAAACCAACAAGAACAAAGTATTTATATTTATTTTTATATCTGGGCGCATATTTGTGTAGTAAATCCGTTTTAAATCCGTTCTAAAATCCGTTTTTTTAAATAAAATGACTAATATCAGTATTTCTCTAAATCTGTTTTCAAAAATTAGTTTCCCAACAATACTTTTCTGAAGAGAAAAGAGTTGCAGCAATATTCTTCCTACTGTCTCCTTAGCTAATTTGGTTTCTCCCCATCAGGCGTAGATGAAGAACAAACATATCGTCTGCAGTTTTGAAATAACGAAATTTTAAATTGAATATAGCAATTTCAAATCTCATCAGAAATTTGAGTTGCCTTCCACTGACTAGTGCAGCCAAAGTGTTAGTAAGTTTATTTTTACAGAGCTCCAAGAATATAAATAAAAGAAAATAGTTTACTTAAAGCTTTTCAATTTAAATATTCAATTCCTTCTATTATTTACACTTTTGGTTGAATAAATGATTATATTTTCATTTAAATTTTGATATCTGTCAGTTTCAGGCCAGCTTATTAAATTGTTTTAAAAGTTTTTATTTTTCTTTGACGTATTTTTTCATGTTTGCTTTACAGTATGCATGTATAGTGGCATATGTCTATATGGAATCTGTATGATTTTTTCATACTTTTTATTTGGCATCTATAAGCGGATGTATGGATTTTAATTTTCTAATAATAATATTTATTGTGACGAATATTATTTTAAATATTAAAAACAAATATTAAGAAATTCATGGGTGAGAATGTAGGTTTTTAGACATATTTTTTTAATATTTAAAAACATCCCTTTGAATTATGTAGCTTTTAAATACCAAATATTTGACACTAAGTAATACGCTATTAAAAAGAGAAGTTAGTAGCAGATCTAGCGTTACCTAAGGTGCATCACGTGATGATCTATTTCATTTAATCCAAAGAACGGGATCTGGGGAATTTCATCCTTCTCATATCTTTTCCCGACCAGAACGTAAGGACTTTCAACCCTACCTATTTACTGTGTTCATTTCCATCATATAGAAACAATATCGATTCGATTTCATTTATCACCTTTCGAAACGGTTTCTCTAGTTCAGAAATCAAACGTGTCTTTCACTAGACCGCTCTGGTCAAAGAAAGAGAATTCTCAAAATACCTAGGCGTCATACTAGATGAAAAGCGTACTTGGATTGCGCAACTTAATGAACAATCAACCAAAGCAATGGAAAAATTCTATCATATCGATAGAATTGGCGGCAACAAGTGCAAAAAATCAATAAAGAAGACAGAAAAAATACTTTACAAAACATTACAGAAAACAGTTACAGTTATTGTTAGTGCTCTCTGGTGTGAAATAGACATTTTTTGATGTTCGACTTTTCATGTATTTGTTTTCGCTTAGTGTGAAGCTTTTTAAGGTGTTCTATACATAAATTTTATTGCTATTTAAAAGAAATCATCAACGATATTAAAATATTATCATAAAAAATTCTCGGTTTAGTATTAGAATTTATTCAGATGTCTTGAATAACGAAAATTTTAATATAATGTGCTTATCTTTTCCGCTGTTGAACATCGGTGTGCTTTCATGTGCTATTCATTATGCATTACTACTTATCCCACTGGAAGATCCCCTACGGATGATGAGTGGAGGACAGTGTGCCTGCTGGGAGGACTTTTAGAGGTAAATGCCCTGCATTTCTGTGTGTGGTATGGAAGAAAACTCTTAAAACTCCTACCAGACAGCCTATGACCTTCGAAGAGAAACGCTTTCACATATATTGTCACAATCGTCATCGAATATCCCTGTTTCTGAAAACAGTGACTACAACAATGTTGACAGCTAATTCGAACCTCACAATGTTGCATCCAAGCTGCTCTAGTTACCAGTTACCACTGGGCCACAAGTCGGCTATGTTGTCGTCTTTATCATATATTTTTAAAAATTTTATCTGGATTTTTACTTTGCATTCTTCATTTAAATTATCTAGTAGTATTTACCAATTTAAAATATTGTGTTCTTTACTGAAATGAATCATATCTGCTTGTCATTTCATGAATGGAACTAAGTTATAATTGTTACAAATGTTTTATTATTACAGATAATCCATTAGAGTGTGATCGCAAATTGAAATGGATGTATGCTGACGGGAAAACGAAACCTGTACTTCTATATGGAGAATGTGCTTCACCTGACAAGTTGAAAAACAAGTCTTTGAAATACTTGAAGGTAGCTGATCTGAGTTGAAATTCTCGGAAACCATAAATTAAAAAAAATGTAAAAAAAAAAAAAAAAAAAAAATCACAATGAATTTTTGATAAATAAATTCAAATTTGTATTATCAAACATGGTTTCAATATTTTTCTCTTCATTTTATGTTTATTTAGTAAAATATAACAAAGCATATGTCTTATTGAACACTCAATTCTAAATTAATCCACCTCTTCCCAGTTCTGGGCACTTTATGTATCAGAATTTGATCCATGAATCCATTAATTTATAGACAACTTTATTATAGGAATATCAATTCAATGTGTCAGCAACGTTCGCTGTAAAGGTGAGAAGAATGATGCCCTTTATTAAACACTGAATTCTAAATTATTCCTTCTTTTCAAATTCTGGACACTTTATTTATCAGAATTTGATCCCTACTAATCTATAGATAACTTTATTATAGGAAAACCACTTCGATGAGTAAGCAATGCTCTCTGTAAGGGTGAGAAGAATGATTCCTTGATTGATGCCCTTTATTGAACACTTAACCCTAAATTAAACCCCATTTCCCTAGTTCTGGGCACTTTATTTATCAGAATTTAATCCCTACTAATCAATAGATAACTTTATTATGGGAACAACACTTCTATGAATCAGCAATGTTATCTGCAAAGGGCTAGAAGAAAAGATGCCTTGGATTGATGCCTTATTGAACACTCAATTCTAAATTAATCTTCCTTTCCCCAGTTCTGGACACTTTATTTATCAGAACCTGATCCTCACTAATCTATAGACAACTTTTTATGAGAATATTACCCCGATGAGTCAGCAATTCTCTGTAAGGGGGAGAAGAATGAATTGTTGATAGAACATACATTGAACCTTTATTGAAAATTCAAGTCTAAATTAATCCTTCTTTTCCCAGTTTTGGACACTTTATTTATCAGAATTGATTCCCACTAATCTATAGACAACTTTATTATGGGAACACTACTTCAAGTAGTCAGTAATGCTCTCTGTAAAGGTGAGAAAAATGATTCCTTTCAGAAGAACTTGTGATAACTCTTCTGCATTTGCTTGTCGTATCCCACCAACTAGCTTGATAGTCATTGCAAGAATCACCGAACAGCCACAATCCCCTAGTATACATGTTTTTATCCAAATTAAACTTTTAAGATTTGTTTTAGATAATATAGCTAAGAATAAAAAGGGAAAATTAGTAAAAACAGTGATAATTTTTATAAATTATAGGAAACAGAAAATAAAATGATTAATGAGTATAGTCATTGTAAACCTAGATTTTAAACCAATAAATTGCTAGAATCCTATAATTTAAAAAAAAATGTATTGCTATTGTTGGGTTGCTTGAATTGTTTGAGGTTGTTTTTGAAGTTTTTATCCCTTTACCCTTTAAAAGGCTTCATTTAAAAACCTTTACACAGCTACCCTTTTTAAAAGCTACCAAGAAAGAATCCTTCCCGTAGGATGTGTTTTTGATATACTGAATGGGTATCATTCAGTATGGATTAAATATACAAAAATTCTAAAGAATGTAGTATGATCTTTATTAATTCAGGCTTACAGATTACTGAATAGGGGAAAAATAATGATTTAAAATGTAGTCGATATTAACTACGCAAGTAAAGAAACAAATTGCTCACTCATATATTTAATGGCGTGGTCTCAACTGGAAGATACAAACTCATTAAAAGCCTCCGAAAATTTCAAATGAAACTTATACTTCCTTAAATTAGCTTTGATAAGATACATTGCAAAAAAATGCTAACTTAATTTGCTGAGGTAAACGGTTTATGTCCTTTGCATATCACGCTCATCTTTAATGAAATCAATAGTTGGATACTGTTATAAATCGAATCATTAAGTCTGCTGGAATGATACGGTGGCACCGGAAAAAAGTGCAAAAATGTTAGAGGCACGAAAGAGCTGTGATCGATTTTTGAAGACTCTGTTAAAAGAGTTGGGTTACAGCCATAGAAAACTGCTTATTAATTATTAACTGGCTTTGATGCGAATTCATAGTGATGGTATTCTATCTCATAAAATTTTAAAGTTTCACGCTTTACTTGTTCGTAAATTACCAATAACTTTTTATAAAATATTTTTAATACATTTTTATGCAGAAATTTTTTTTTTTCATATTGCCGTTCTGAAATTTCTTGAAATTGATTATAGGCATAAAAGTTAATTATCAGACATGTTTTTTCCAACGTACTAGGTAGTGACTTGTTTTTGCTAATTAAATTGAAAAAAAAAGAGAAAGGTTCATAAAAAGTTGAGTTCTCTTAGGAATAATCGATATGAGTCAGACTATTTGAGTGCAATTTAATTTGATTTAGAAAGAAAAACGAGTAAAAGATAGAGAATGGTTCTATAATTAGTGTTTTTTTGTAGTTTTTTTACCAGATTTGATTTGAATATTATTCAGATATAATAAAAACAGGAATCCTAGTAAGCTTAAGGCAAAAAAAAAAAAAAAAAAAAAAAAAAAAGAAATTTTTTCTTAAGCAAAAAAAGGGAAATTATCGAACGTTGTGTTGAAATACATTTTTTTCGACTAAAAACAATAAAGAAAATATTCTGATTTAGTATATAATGTTCCAGATAGATTCATGAATAAATAAGAAGCTGGTAAAACACAAGTCTGAATAGACGAAATAATACAATTAAAAAAAAAGACTAATACAAATTATCAGCTACTTTTTTTTCACCTCAGAATTTGGTTATTAATGATAACAAACATTAAAAAGCATTTCATTAACAAACATAAAAATAAAGCTGTTCTGAATTACCTGAAGACAAAATGGATGCAATTGTTTTTGCCAAACTTAACTTAAGTGTTCATACACCATCACCAATATTTAATGGCTAACAAGTATATATACTAAAAAAATTTTAATTCAAGTTTCAACGCAATACAAATTATCAGTTACTTCTTTTTAATCTCAGAATTTGGTTATTAATGATAACAAACATTAAAAAAGCATTTCATTAACCAACATGAAAATAAAGCTGCTTTGAATTACCTAAAGACAAAACGCATGCAATGTTTTTTGCCAACCGTAAGCCGCTTATACACCATCAACAGTAATCATTGACTAACAAACATACATACTACAAACAATTTTAATTCAAGTTCCAATGTAATACAAATTATCAGTTACTTCTTTTTTTCATCTCATATTTAGATTATTAATGATAGCAAACATTACAAATCATTTTATTAACAAACACAAAAATAAAACTGCTCTGAATTACCTGAAGACAAAAACGCATGCATTATTTTTGAGAAGCTTAACTTAATTGTTCATACACCGTCACCAAAATACTAATACATATTATCAGTTAATTCTGTTTCCATCTCAGATTTAGATTCTTAATGATAACAAACATTAAAAACCATTTCATTAACAAACATTAAAAATCACTTCATTAACAAACATAAAAATAAAGCTGTTCTGAATTACTATACCTGAAGACAAAATGCATGCAATTTTTTTGCCAAGCTTGTTCATACACCAAAACCAGTAATTATTGGCTAACAAGCATACACACGGCAAACAATTTTAATTCAAATTTCCACGAAATCCCTTTGTCTATCAGAAAAGTTTCTACAAATGGCTAGGAAATCGTTCAGTGTCAAAATTCATGGGTGTTCGGTTCTTCGTCCTAATGGAACTCGAATTTATTCGAAATTCTGTTCCATCTAAAGATAACTCATTTTTAAACAAAGCCCTACAGAAGCACTTCGGTGATTAATTTAACGGAAATTATCGCCATCGGGGAGATTCTCAATTCGTTTATGCGTGTATTTAATTATCTTATAACTTCAGCAAATAGTTCCTCTTAGCGGAATCCTCTCTGCTTTCGCCACTCTATTAGTACAATGAGCAAACCATTATTTAAGAATTCTTTCCGCTGTAGAAGACATATCAAAGAAAAACTTCTATTTAATAATCAGTATAGTAGTTATATAATTTAAAAGTGTAGTTCTAAATCTGCAAGACAATCGAATGTTTTATTCAATAGAAGGAAGGGACATTTTTAGTTAACTACCAAATTTAATACAAATGAAATGCATGTTATTCTCATTTTCTTAAACTAAAATTACAAAAGTATCCGTTATTTTTCTATTTCATCATTCATTGAAGAAGATACACAATGTAAATAGCGTTTTAATTGAATTCATAAAAAATAAAAACAATGCATTGATCAAATTAAAGCAGAAAATACATTTACTTTTAAAAATTTTTACTTTCAAGAGAAAGATGGAAACATTTTCCATTTAATTTAGTACAACACTGATTCCAAAAATTTAAAATTATTTAATAATTTGTGGTTTAATTCTAATTTTTTTTTTTAATTACAATATATCTTGTCAACCATACTAGTTTCCAAAAATTAAGATTAAAAAAGTCGTGATCGTGAAATTTCTATTCATTTGAATTTAATAAAATTTATCAAAAATATTAATCCATCAGTGCATCAAAAAATTTGACAGTAAATAAAAACAGGTCTATGTATACAGGCCTATGTCCTGCATTGAAAATACGCAAAATGAAAACACACCAAAAAAACATAGTATTTTAATTCACATTTCCATTATTTTAATTCACAATTCCAGCAACAGAGTGTAATAATATCTAACATCTACACATCTATACACGCTATACGGTCATTTTTGAGCACTTCGGGCTAATTGTACTGGGATCTACAGTCTAACGTGGATTCCGAACCCCTATCAAACATCCATGCTACAGGCAGGATTCGAACCTACTAAATCCTCCACATTTGGGTGCCGTACGGGGAACATCCACAAACTCTCACGAGGTAGCCTGTCTATCGACTGGTTTGGTTTGGTTTGTAGCTCTACGGTCATTTTGTGCATATTTTGCGCTAATTAGACCGGGACCTACAGTTTAGCGTGGATTTCGAACCACTAACAGACATCCATGCCACAGCTAGAATTTGAACCTGAAGTACCAAACGTCAATAGTATTGAAAATGTATACAAGAGTACTGAAAATGCTAAAATTATATATAATAAAAATTAACGTTGTAATTTGTTGTTTTTTATCCCACTTAGTCGACAGTCACATGTAGACCAAGTCCATGAACTCGTGTGTTCGGGAAGAGTTTTAGGGGGAACTACCCCGAATTTGTGTATTATGTGGGAGAAAACCAGAAAAACTCCCACCAGATAGACCGACTAACGAGACAAAAATGCAGAACCTCACAAACGCCATCCAGGTTCTTCGTTTTTTGAAACAGTGCTTACAACAAAGGTGCCAGCTGATTAGCGGCGCGTTGCCACTGAGCCACGAGTAGAGCCCACCACATATCGAGCAATAAATTAGAAAAACTGTTGTTTTCCCTCAGACTTGCAAAATAAAATACAGAAGTAAAAATATAATATACGACAATTTTTTTTTTTTTTATTAATTTGATAAGTAAAGGAAATTTTTTGAAAATGAAATGCGAGACTTACACATTCTTTAAATTAAAGTGAATAATTTGTATTTAGAGGTTTACTAAAATTAATTACTTTAAAATTTTATTAAAGTAAAGCTTTATAAAAAGGAAAAAAAAGCCCTGGCTCTCTGTTCAAGCAAACTACTTTAAAATATTACTAGAATTTGCTTCTAATTAGTCGTTGAAAATGATCTGAGACGCTGTTGTTTTCGCGTTTGAATGAATCGTAATTTGAAACTATTTCTACTCTCAATAAATTAAACAGAACTTTTAAAAGAACAGCTGAGTTAGTTATTGATATTCCTAACTCAATAGAACATTCAAGATTTCTAAAAAAAAAGTTCTTCTCTTTGATAATTTGCTTTCTCTTAAAGTATTTGTATGTTGCAGAGCTAATTAATTTCTCAGTATGGCTAGAATATATTTTAAAGTTGAAGAGCTAATTAAAACGGGATTAACAAAAAATAAATGTTGCAAGTTGGAATTTTTTCAATTTAAAAGGAATAAGTTTAATTTTGTTTGATAATATTTAAATGTATTATGTTGTATTTATTGTACATTAAATTCATTTCATCCATGCATTTTCATTACTATAAGAGTTCTACATATGTTGTATTTATTGTACATTAAATTCATTTCATCCATGCATTTTCATTACATGTTCTACATATTTTGTATTTATTGTATATTAAATTCATTTCATCCATGCATTTTCATTACTATAAGAGTTCTACATATTTTGTATTTATTGTACATTAAATTCATTTCATCCATGCATTTTCATTACTATAAGAGTTCTACATATTTACAAATTCAGAAAGGTGAAGAAATTAAAATATTTTACACTCTTAGTCATCTTTGATTATGTGAGTATAATATTATTTTTGAATAATAATTATTATTTAATAATGGTTGATAAAGCTTTTGCGTTTCCGAACCACGAGATCTCCAAATAATTTTGTAAGCATGTCTTTTTCCATGCTGGACACAATAAATCTATTGGCCAGAAAGTCATTACTTTGGATTCGAAGACAAAAAAAAAAAAGGAAAAGATGAAAGTGCAAACACTCAGATATTATACTTGAGGGTGTACGTTGAAAATTATAATATAAACGGCAGGTGCAGAGCAGCAGGCCTCCCTTTGTGCATCCTGGGTAACATTGAATTCTCTACATATATGCTGATCTAGTGAAGAATTACCTCAAATCAAAGCAACAGATCGAAAAAGCAGCAATACTGTTATTCTTTAATTGTAATTTATATTGCATCTTAGAACTCTGCTGGTGAAACTAGTGCGTTGACTACTTTGAATGCCTAATTTCGGTGTGTAATTGTTGAATATTAGGTAAAGGGAGATTGCCAACTTCAATAGACCATTGAAGACAATTATCATTTTCATATCACAAGTATTGGAAAATATCTGTACAGTTAGTCCCAATGACGACGAAGCATCCAAAGGAAATTATGTATAAATTTCAGTATTATTATATCAATAATATTAATAGTAATTAACAATCTATTGAGTTAATAATTCAGTATTTTTAAGTATTCTCTTTTTATATACTTTTTCCATTACTGATATATTTCATCACTCTAATAATTACGTTTATTATGCAGAGATTTATATCACATCTTATGCTAATATTAACAGTTTATCAGGTAAACTATAAAACGCAATGTTTTATAGTTTACCTGATAAGATACCTGTATAGATTACTTGCTGGTGAAACTAGTGTATTGACTACTTTGAATGCCTAATTTCGGTTGTATAATTGTTGAATATTACGTAGGAAAATTATTAAAAGACAATTATCATTTTCATATCACAAGTATATGAAAATATCTTTACAGCTAGTCCAATGATGACGAAGCATCCAAAGGAAATTATGTATAAGGCTTTATTTCAGTATTATTATATCATATTGAAACTATTATATATTTTAATTGTAATATATTATATTGAGTTAATAATTTAGTATTTTTAAGTATTCTCTTTTTATATACTTTTTCCATTACTGATATATTTCATCACTCTAATAATTAGCGTTTAATATGCAGAGATTTATATCACATCTTATGCTAATGTTACCAGTTTATCAGGTAAACTATAAAACGCAATGTTTTATAGTTTACCTGATAAGATACCTGTATAGATTACTTGCTGGTGAAACTAGTGTATTGACTACTTTGAATGCCTAATTTCGGTGTGTAATTGTTGAATATTACGTGAATTATTGAAGACAATTCTCATTTTCATATCACAAGTATTGGAAAATATCTGTACAGCTAGTCCAATAATGACGAAGCATCCAAAGAGAATTATGTATAAGGCTTTATTTCAATATTAATATATTATATTGAAACTATTATATTTTATATTTGAATATTATATTGAGTTAATAATTTAGTATTTTTAAGTATTCCCTTTTTATATACTTTTTCCATTACTGATATATTTCATCACTTTAATCATTAGCGTTTATTATGCAAAGATTTATATCACATCTTGCTCTAATATTAACAGTTTATCAGGTAAACTATAGAACACAATGTTTTTAACACAGTCTGTATCCATTCTCATCCTTATATGAGATAAAACTACTTCAACATTGAAATTCTTCAAAAACAGTTTTAATATGACACTCGTTTTATCTGACGAGAAATAAAACAGCTGGATTTCAGATTAGGTTTAATTTGCCCCCTAATATGACTTTTAGATTCGTCCCGAATCTGGAGAATACATATCGTTAGAAAGGTATGTTAAACAAGCTCTTATTCACATGTTTTGATTATGATTAATAACACTTGAACACTAAACACTTTGTTAAAATAGTTAATTTTTAATTTAAATCCTTTATTTTAAATTCATTGAGTTTTTAAAAAAGAAAGAGATTAATTAAAAATAAAATATTACATTACGAATAGAAAATAAATATATTATTTACTATAATACTTAATCAAAAAAGAGTTTATTTTGAATTTTTTAAATTAAATTACATTTCAATTTTCAATGTATTACATAGAATAAACTTTTTTTGATTTACTTTTGGATCAAGTTGAGTTTTCAGTTTTTTAAAGGAAGATAAAATATTAAAAAATAATTCAATATTCAGGCATCATCGATTAGAGAACAAAATTCATTTGAATTCCTTTGAAAATGTAAGGCTGAATAGGATTAATTTTATTACAATTTTTATTACAGTGCATTGAAAAATATATTAAGAATGTGAATACCAAATTATGATTAAATATTCTACTATGCAAATAATAGCATTACAGAATCAATAGTTGTTTGAATCCTACACCTTCAAATATAATTTAACTTTTTTGAAACTAACTGATGACTTTATAGCAAAATATGTGACTCTTACCACAAATTCCAGTTTCCTAAAATTTCGAAATATAAAAAAAATAAATAAAAATATACTGCAAAAAGAAATTTGAAGCTGTCTCAAACGAATCATCTGTTTGTTTTTATGGGAACGGTAATAAAATTTATAGAAAATGCTACTAAAGCACCCTTTTAACAGGCTGCTTTAAATTATTAATATTTGTCTTAGATCATTGAACTTTTTGTTGTAGTTTGTTCTAAATACTATTTGTAGAACGAATAAATTTATAATAATAATAATTTTTATATAATTTATATAATTCCTTCAACACAAATTAGATATAAATCAGAGACTTAACATTTAGTGATTTTTTTAAAGGATTTAAGTATTTGGTAGAATTTTGTTTTATTTAATGAGCAATTTAATAAATTTATAGTAGTAAAGTAAAAGCGAAAATTATTTTAGTAGCAATTAAAAAATTTTTTTATAAATTAAGAGAAGAATTTTTAATAATAAATCATTTTTTGTAAAAATATTCTTAAAAAAGGTTACCCATTAAGTAGGGGTAGGCACTTTTAAATACTTAATTTTATTTGAAATAAAAATTTAATATTCGCCCCTTATTTATAGTTTAATTCAGTAAAAATATTTTTTACAACCTAGTATTTTGACTACTTTTCAGGAAACATTTTCTATTATTCATAATTGCTGTTATAAAATAAGTTGAATAAAAATATAATAGTTATTATGACTATTAATGATAAAAATGAGGTTTGAGGGAACAATATTTTACCTTTTGAAGGTGACTCAAAGGTAACAAGTTTAAGAATCACTGAGTTAAGTGATTGTAAATATTGCTAACATTTACTTTTATTTTCAAATTCAAGGATTGATATTTTAATAATACGCCTTAAGTGCATCCATTTTCTCAAACATTATTACAATATAATATAAAAGTAATGAATTGAGACAATATTTAATTCCAAAAATAGTGCAATGTAAGTTTTCTTCAAATTTATTTAAGAATTATAATTACAATGTGATAAATATATTGATAAGAATCATATGTATATTACTAAGCTAATACATTATAAGATTTTATTAAGAAGAAGAAGAAATATTTAGAAATATTTATTTCATCTCTGAAATAAGCACTTAGAGGAATATAAATATTATTACATGTAATAAGAATTAACAGAAAATCTAATATGGCTAAATAATTTATAGCAGACAATTTTATAATAACCTTACAGTAACATTTATAAATTCTCATATTCTTTTGTATTTTAGAAAAATATATTAAAATATGGAGTGTTGGTGGTATTTAGTGACAATTTTATACGTTTTTGCTTGGACTCAAGCATCTCTTCTAAAAGAATGTCCCCCTCCAGAGGACAGTTATCCATGCTATTGTGAAGAAGATGAAGATGATGAAGATCGTAGCATCATGCATTGTAATAATTTGAAAGAAAGCAAACAGATCAGCACTGGATTAAGCAGGCTAACCGATTATAAAATATCAACAGTTTCTATATGGTTTTGTGATGTTGAACCAACTATCAAGTCTGACGCTTTCAAAGGTCCTGTCATTGATGAAATCACATTCAGTTATTCTACTGTATATGTGGAAAATCCCCCTTTCAAAGGTCAAGAAAATTCCCTGAAAAAATTGACCTTTTTGTTTTGCTTCGACGAGGAAGATTTTGTTAATTCGTGGTCTCTGAGTCATTTGAATAATTTGAAGGAAGTATCTTTTGAAAAAAATGACATCAAAGTATTGAAAAATGATTGGATCACTTCCGCTGGACCTAATCTTAGAACTGTCACTTTTGATAATTGCAAACTTGAAGAACTTGAAGACAAAGTGTTTGCTAAACTGGAAGGACTCACCACTCTTTTCCTTATGGACAATAAAATTAGTACATTGAAAAGATCTATGTTTCCAACACCTGCAGAAAATTTGAGATCTATTAGTATGAGGTAAGTCACATATTTTTTTTTAAAATTTACAATTCATCAAAAGTAATTAGGCATTTCATAGATGATTAGAAAAAATAATCAAACTTGCTGAATTGCATAATCTACAATTCTTCATGCAATGCGTAAATGATTCTTTTATGAATTAGTAGCACTGATTTTCAGCATGAATATTTATTACTGACATTATAATTCAGTTTATAGTACACAAAACCTTAGTAATACATTGATTTAAATTATTCTATCATACCATTATAAATATTAAAGGATGAATTCACAACCTGCTATTGCAGATTTGTTTCACAACAGTAATTGCTTAATCTACAATTCTTCATGTAATGCGTAAATGATTCATTCATAAATTGGGAGGAGTATTTTGCTAAACGGAGTTTTAGCATGAATACTTATTGCTATTGTTATAATTCAGTTTATAGCCCACAAAACCTTCATAATACATTGATTTAAGTTATTCTGCTATACCATTATGCATAATAAAGGATGTATTCAAAGTTATTTTAAAATCCCATTCAAAAATCTGTGTATATAAATAAAGGTGAAGATAATTTCATAATAAAATGAATACGACTATGCACAGTTAGTTTTTTTTCACATGTTTATAAAGACCATAATTCTGTACTTTGTGCCTCGTCAATATCTTAAAGCATCAGGGAAAAGTTTAAGAACATTCCTTGTCGTCGTAGCTAAGGTATCTCAAACAATGCCCTAATCTTTTAAGAAATTCTAACCTGAAATGCTTTTAAAAATTCTCTGTGCTTTAATGGATTTTGCTGTTCCACCTTTTTTCTGGAGATTGGAAGGTGGCAAGATAAAATCCTTCATCGAAAGTCAAAAGTTAACGGTTACCCGCGTGGCTAAGATATTCCACCCCCACCCCTCACGCACAGCTGTTTCAGAAAAAAGGGGGAGAAGGACAAAAAAAAGAAAAGTTGAAGGAAAAAAAAAATTCACTTTGAAAACGTTATTCTTGTAACTACGGTGACGAACTCATTTCCTTTTTCAATTTTTTTTTTTTTTTTTTTTTGAATGTCACTTGCTAGAATAACCATTTAAGAATTTCTTAAATTCAATTCAAGCTATCGAAAAAGGCATTGTATGTAATATCTTTAAATTTATATTATTTTAAAACAGACATTTCACTCATTTTTAAATAAAAACATTTATTACACCAGTTAAATCGAAACGATAGAAATAAATTACCAATAACTTTATTCTTTGTGAGAGTTAAAGTTATATTCACGTGATTCATTTTGTTTCCATATTAGCAATATTTTTATTACTCTTTAATGATAACAGTGATTATTAAAAATATTTAAAGATAGATTTATTGATATATTAAATATATTTAAAACAGACATTTCAATCATTTTTAAATAAAAACATTTATTACACCAGTTAATTCCAAGCGACAGAAATAAATTACTAAAGATAACTTTATTCTTTGTGGGAGTTAAAGTTATATTCACGTGATTCATTTTGTTTCCATATTAGCAATATTTTTATTACTCTTTAATGATAGCAGTGATTATTAAAAATATTTAAAGATAGATTTATTGATATATTAAATGTATTTAAAACAGACATTTCAATCATTTTAAAATAAAAACATTTATTACACCAGCTAAATCCAAACGATAGAAATAAAATTACCAAAGATAACTTTATTCTTTGTGAGAGTTAAAGTTATATTCACGTGATTCATTTGTTTCCATATTAGCAATATTTTTATTACTCTTTAATGATAGCAGTGATTATTAAAAATATTTAAAGATAGATTTAATGATATATTAAATATATTTAAAACAGACATTTCAATCATTTTTAAATAAAAACATTTATTACACCAGTTAAATCCAAGCGATAGAAATAAATTACTAAAGATAACTTTATTCTTTGTGGGAGTTAAAGTTATATTCACGTGATTCATTTAGTTTCCATATTAGCAATATTTTTATTACTCTTTAATGATAGCAGTGATTATTAAAAATATTTTAAAGATAGATTTATTGATATATTAAATATATTTAAAACAGACATTTCAATCATTTTTAAATAAAAACATTTATTACACCAGTTAAATCCAAGCGATAGAAATAAATTACTAAAGATAAAAGTTTATGCATTGTGAGAGTTAAAGTCAAATTCATATGATTAATTCTGTTTCCTTATTAGCAGTATTTTTATTACTCTTTTTTTAATAATGATAGTAGTGATTAATCGCAAGTTTTTAATTTATATACATTTTCAAACTTTGAATTATTATTTTAAAAATAACTAAATTTATATATAATATAAATTAATTAATATTATATGTAATAAGAATTAACAGAAAATATAATATAGTTAAACAACTTTATAAAAGATAATTTTTTATAATTTTATATTAACTTTATAGTAACATTTATAAATTCTAATATTCCGTATTTTAGAATGTTATATTAAAATATGGAGGCTTGGTGGTATTTAGTGATAATTTTATACATTTGTGCTTGGACTATACTACTATAACGTACTAACGTACTATACGTACGTTAAACGTATATAATAACACATATAATTTAATATACATTTTAGAATTGTATTCTTCAGGTCGTGCTCTTATAGTAAATTTCATAATACGGTAATAAAATAATTTTTAGTAAAAATATATGAAAAATATTGTATATAATATTTTGATTTGTTTTAAATATGGTAAGAATTTATCTTCCGTTCAGAAGCCATATTTAAAATTGAAACATTTATTTTCTTCTGATTTTGTTTTCACCTTCGTTCTAAAAATAATACCTAATTAAAATTAATCTGAAAGAAATATTTTTTTTTTTCAATAAATAAATAAATAAATAATTTTATACTTGAGTCAAATATTTAATTGAATATTTTATTTTTATTCCTCGCATTTGAAGCTTTTGCTATTTTTGCTAGATTTGAAAAGAAAAATGCGATTCATGGCTAAGTCATTATTTTGCAAATAAAAGCAATTTCATTAAAAACTGATATTTTTAAAAAGGAGTCTTTCTAAGAACTAAGCAAAAGATTAATGTTCTTTCTACGTATAACAAGCTTGTTAAATCTAAAAATGGAAATTTAATTACTTCTTAAGTACGCAAGTTTATGTAGCTGTTTCTTTTAATCTGAATTTCTCAGAAGAAGCGAAATTTTAATTAACACTAGTTACAATAATGATTCTGAAATATTTATTCCCAAGTTCAGCGAAAGATAATAAGTCATTAAACTCTGTAGAAGTAATAAGACTCTTTCACTTCATTAATAGTTTTAACCTTTTCTCTAATAAAACAACTTATTATATCACTTAACATCAACTTATTATATCAACATATATAATTTTAATTTCACGAAAAGTTTTATTTTTGTTTTGTGAAAGAGTACTAAAAATAGCTTTTCCTAGAAACGCAATTTCATTTAAGAGCATCTTTTTAAAGTGATATTTATATTAAACATTTAAGTAGATTTAACTGTCTTTATTTATCTGCCATGCAGTTCCTTAATTTTCATCTTTTGAAATTACTTTTTTTTTTAAATTTTATTATTTTTAAAACTTTAAAACTTAATTTTTTTTTTTTTGCCACATAGTTATTTTTAAAGTTAGTGGATCAAATTCGTACAAAATACTTACAAATAAATATCTCGGATAATATTTATTCAGCAATCATTTAGGAGATTTTTCTGTTTAGAGAGATAGCTAATTTAATTATTAATTATTTAATATTATTTAGAATAATTAATATCTATTAGTTATTATTATATAATATTTATTAATATATTAGTAGTTATTAATATATTTATGGTTGCTACTATGCAATTATCAGTTTGTATTTTTAGATTGCATGGTTGAATATTTCAGATATTGTTAGTTTTAAACTGACAAGATTTGAAATAGATCATTTTCTTTATAGCATTATTATTAATGCATTGTGTGATGCATTATTAGTATATTATAGTGTCATGTTATTAATGTATTGTGTGATGTTTTATTAATGTATTATAGTGTAATCATATTATTAATGTATTGTGTGATGTATTTGTAAACGTACAAAACGCCAAATATAATGTTATTATTTTAAGCTTTTACTTGACTAGGTGCTTTGAGATGTATGCTCGCTGATGCTGCTTTATCTCAATTTATCCAAATGCTGTTAAAATAGTGAGATAAAAGAATTTGACTAAAGTGAAAATGAAACCTTTATAAAGGAACTACTGTAAAACTCGAAATTTGTAAATTATTCATGATGATTCACACATTTAATTTTAAAAGAAATGAATCGCTGCCCATACTTTTTCTGCATCTAAAATAAATAAATAAATAAAATAAATAAGATGTGTAAAAATGAAAAAGTAAAAAATGGATAAAACAACAGGTCAAATAGCCCATAATATTTCAACAGTTGAACGATGATTAGAAAATATGAATTACAACTAATACTTGATATAAAAGTGAATAAAAATAATAATCCCTAAAAAGAAAAAAGTAGGTTACCCCATAGCAGGCTTACGAGACTTTTGTAGAAATTGAAATATTGAAAATGTGATAATCAAATACTTTTCTAACATAAAACGTTGCAATAAAGTTCCTTATTATTATTTTTGTTTCAGTTAACAGGATTTAAATTTTTTTCTTTTTAATATAAAAAAGCTTTTATTTTAAACAAAAATGTTACAATCAAAATTGTTACAATTCAAATTGCTGTTTTATAATATCTTTCTCCTGCTCATCATTTAAATGGCTTTTATTAGATTAATAATTTTGATTTCACATTCTCAATGATTTGATTGTTTCAAAGTTGTGAGATAAAATTCAAATATATTTTAGATGACTACACGTTAAAATATATCATATAAAGTTCTATCACAAGATTTTAATAAATTAAAATAGAATCCTGCAGCTTTCTTTAATTCCTTTATGATATAACAGAAAATGAACAGCATAATACTTTGTTTTCATTCTATAATTTCGTTTTATATTCAACAGAAAATTCAAAATAGTTTTTTAAACTCCAGTTTGAGAAACATTATTTAAATAAAAGTATATGAATTTAAATAAAAGTATATTATTCATGAGAATTTCATTGCATAATTCGAAATTTAAAATATCATTCGAAAAGTTATTATGGATTTTAGAAAGATACATTGATATAGTTTAAATAATGTATTGTAAATAAATTTAATTTAAATATTAAAATCAATAAAATTTAAAGAAGTAAATTTTACAATTTTGTTCATTTAATTTGATACATTTTATGTTTCTTTTTAACAACTATGCTATTAAACAAACTATATATTCACAATTATTTCTCTTTATTCCAGTATTTTATGTTTAGAAACTATAACAAAGCATTTAAATAAACATTTTTTTTTTTTAAACTGGAGTTTTTGTTTGGAATTTTAATGTGGTTAATGCTGTTGTAAAAATAAAAGGAAGCTAGGAGCCTTGTCACTGAAAGGAAAGGTTGTATAAAATATATCTTGCTTAGAAAAAAAGATTTAATATAGACAATGCTTAAAAAGTGTTTTTTATATGAATTTCTTATTTATACAAGTTATTTTAAGTTTTCATTTATGTAGGCAATTATAATTCATTTAGAAATTTTTTAATAAAACTTAAAGCGAAACTTTGATATTGATACTTTTTTTAAATATCTTTGATATTGGAAAAAAAATTGAATAAAAAAAGATATATTGATTATTGTCAGTAGATATGATTTGAAGACCACAGCTGTACTTTATTTTTTCTTTAATCTGTTTTTGTTTATAGAAAAAATATAATACGGAAATAGTTTTTGTAAATATCAAATTATAAAAATCGTATCAAAATTAACGTGAATAATATGAGTTTATTATGGATATTAGTTATTTTGATGATAAATGCAGAAATAAGGGCGTAATAAAAATGTTGCGTGTTAATAAAAAGTGTAACTCGAAACTATTTCCTTTCTTTTTAAATTAATCAGAATATGGACAAGGATTAGTTATTATTAATATTTTTACAACAGAACACTCAATGGAATATATAGAGATTTACATTATAAAACATTTTTTAAAAATACCCTTCTAACTGATTATTTAGTTGCGGTTGAATCATTTGTAATTGTATCATTCAGTGCTAATTAACTTTTCGGTATAGTTAAAATTTATATATTTAAAATATGAAGAACATTTATTATTAAATGCAAATAAAAAAAGCGATATCTAACTTTTTCTACTGGTGTAATTTAAAATAATCCTATTTTATTTTGTATCATAATGTTCAGATGATGTATGCCTGATGTTTAAATTGTAGGATTTATAAAATAATGAATTATTTATTTTGCATGTTAGCAGTCGGGAGTTTGTTGATAAATTTTAGTATTTGGTCTGACTTCAATGAGATAATACTGCGTACTATTGAAGGGAAAATTCATCATAAAGCCTTTTTTTTAAGGGGAATTGGACATTTTATGTAAATTTCATGAGAGGAAAATTTGTTTGATACCTAGATAACTGGTCCAATGATGGTTAAACGTATTGTTTTTATAATATGTTTTAATTAATAAGAAATTTATATTTTGGTATTTTTTACTGACCTATTTTAATTTGGTTTTACATCATTGATAAAAGTGTCCCCCAAAAATGTTAGTTATTATACAGGGATTCACACTTTATCAAACTCTAATATTTATATCTTATCAGGAAGAAAATAGAAACCCAAATTTTGAGCACAGTCTGCATACATTCTCACCCTTCTACAAGATAAGACTGTTTCAATATTAAAACTGCCCTTAAGCATAATTTCAATATAGTATCTAGTTCAATCTGACGTGAAATAAAACAGCTGGATTCAAGATTAGGTTAAACTTGTTTCATAATCTGACTTTTAGATTCATCCTGAATCTGGCGACTGCTTGGTGATTGCATATTTTTAAAAAAAGGTATTTCAAACAAATTCTTATTTACAAATTTTAATTAATAGAACTTAGTAAGAATTCAGCACCAAAAAAAAAGAAACATTTTATTAATTATAATAGAAAATTGTTATATAGATAATTTTTAATTGTATTTTATATTCTACAATTAAAAAAAAAGAAAAGAAATCTAATTAAAATAAATTTTTCGTAATGGTAATATTTACTTCATCTGACGTACATCTGGAATAAGTCTTTTCTTATGCAATGAATTCGGAAAATGATTGATAACTTTTAAAAATTAAAACATAATAGGATTTTTTAAACCCGCCTTTTAATTAGGGAATTAAAAGTGCTCAAATAATATAGAATGAAGTTATAATTGAATATTATAATATGTAAATACTGGTATTAGAGATTTAATTGCAGTTTTTATTGCATGCACTCAAATAATAATAAAAAAACAATAAAAATAATTAATGCTATAAATAAATTTAAATTTTTTAAAAGTTGTAACTAAAAATTCGAAGTTAGTAGAAAATTATTGAAAGAGAATATAATCTATTAAGCTACTTGAAAAATCCTCATTTTTTTTTGTAAGTAATATAGATAAATTTATGCTGCTATTCTGCTACAAAAATCTTCCTAATAAAATAATGAAAAATTTTTGATTATTTGAAAAATTTTGTATCCGTAATGGGATTGTAGAAAGAATATATATCTACAGAGTTTTAAAATATCCTAAATTAGAAAATCGAATAAATAAGCGGTTGATCTAATGATTTTTAGACAATTATAATTTGGTACGCTTTTTTATTTTGTGACTCACTTATGAATCCTGCAATGAAATCAATAGTTTAAGCCTTTTTTGATTGTTTGAAACTTTGTGAACATCAAATAGAATTTTAGAATGAACTATGAAAGCATATTCAGAAAATTAGCTGACATTTTTTCCTATGCTTTGAAGCCTTAAAAAAAATTACTTTTATGGCTTTGGTTGAGTGAGCGTAAGCTTAAATATTTGATAACCATCACAATGTCTACGAAGCAAAAACTTTATCTCCTAAAAGTTCTTTCAGTAAATACAGTTGTAATAAAAATATGGTTGTAATTATCTAACTGACATTTATATCTAATAAATAAGTACAAAAAATTCCAATTAATCATTTATCTAAATCAATACACGTGAATGTATTTAAAATAATTTATAACTTTTAAAAACAAACGATTGATATTCAGTGCTAATAATATTAAAGCAATCTGGTGCGATTTCTTAATACGATCAATGCTTTATAGCTGTAGAATTTTATTTATAATATTTTAAATATTTTAAATATTTATGTGTTTTAAATGGTATAGATAAGGATGGAATGCTGGTGGTATTTAGTGACATTTTTCTGCGTTTGTGCTTGGAGTCAAGCCGCCGCTCTTCAAGAAGATTGTCCCCATCCAGAAGACAGTTTCCCATGTTATTGTGAAGAAGACGATGAACGTACCACCATGAATTGCAATTACTTAAATGAAGACAAGCAAATTCGGGAAGCATTAAGTAGATTAACTGATTATAAAATCACAACAGTTTCCATGTGGATGTTTGAAACAGGAATTATTAAATCTGACGCTTTCAAAGGACCAGCCATCAATGAGATCGTATTCAATAATTCTACTGTAAATTTGGAGTCTCCTCCTTTCCAAGGACAAGAAAATTCATTGAATAGACTATCGTTTTTGTCTTGTTATGACGAAGATCGAGCATTTAGTACTTGGTCTTTGGGCCATTTAAAGACCCTGAAGGAAGTATCTTTTGTAAAAAATAGCATCAAAGTATTAAAAAATAATTGGATTACTTCATCTGGACCAGTTCTTAGATCTATTTCTTTCGATAATTGCAAGATTGAAGAGATTGGAGATAAAGTATTTTCTAAATTGGAATCACTGACCACCATTTTTCTCACGGGCAATAAATTTACTACTTTAAAACGATCCATGTTTCCAAGACCAGCAGAAAATTTACGAACTCTTAGTATGAAGTAAGTGAAATATATATTTATAACACGGTTATACGTTGATTCTAGAAATGGCTGTGACATTATTATTTTATCACTGATTTATAGTCCTTAATACGTATATTTTATTAAAACAATATTTCATAAATTTAATGAAAATAATAATCATTTTCGTCATTGCTAAAGTATCACCGAAAACAACAAGCCTGCTCTATCTAATGAACACTAATTAATAATAATTTCTAACAGCTACTGAATCAATACGTTTTCCTTCTATGCAACGAGAGGTACCTGATTAAACACTTCATCCAAGTACAAAAAAGAACTATTTATAGGGCTAAAATAATTCATTTTTTCTGAATTGCTTAAAAGACTTTAGAATGTAATTTTATTGCCATAATGACAAAATCTATTAACTTTTCAAATTTTTTATGTTTTTACGAGAATAATAATAAAATATTGTTGAATTCACAAGAATTTAAAGCACACATAACGTTCCTTTTTAAAACAAGAAAAATTTAAAATTTATCTATTAAATAGTTTATAAGTTTAATAATAATATATTAATAAGTTTTCAATTTCAAACCATTGCCCTATGTAAAACTTAACGATTTGCTACGAGGGTACAAAATTAATGTGATTAATTTTGCTTTCATGTAAAAATTAATTTTGTTATTCGTTAAATACAATGATTACTCATAATTTATTTTGATTATATTATTGTTTCTTAAAAGTTCGATTTTTTGAGCCTTTGGTAATTGAATTTATCGTAAACATTATACCGTATAATAACTAGAAATAATGTAAATATTTAGTGTATGTTCTCGAAATTCTTTTACCTGTAGGCAAAATTACTATTCTTGTGAATATATGAAAAATCCCTCTACATATGGGAAGAGCATATACTGCTGATATTAAATATACTTTATTTTTGTACTTTTTTGTTTGTATTGTGTTTAAATACACTTATTGTAAAATTTCAAAATAATTTGGGTGTTTTTCATCATATAATTTTTAAACACAAAGGTTGAAAGGAAATTTTTCCAACAAAATGATTTGGGAATAAAATAAAAATATAGATAAACATATAATATACAGTATATGTTTATCTTTTTTCATATTCATTACTTTCTTCTTGTTTGCTTTAGCTTGTGGTTATAAATAGTAAATAAAGTAACACACGTTACTGTTTTAAAACTATAATTATTTTATAATAGTATTTGCTTCTATTTCAAGAATAATATATTTTCTGGAATTTAATTTTACTTGTATTCACCAGTATTTATTTCTATGTAATTTTGCAATTCTTTTTGATTTCTTCTAAAATAATATTTTTGTGGTTTAATTAATATTAAAGGAATATTAAATTTGCCAAAAAAGATTTTTTTCAATGAGTGACAATTATTTAAATTCGCTTTAAAAATAATGAATTTGAGAAAGAAAAATTAAAAAATGTCCTCTTTTCTCTAACAATTGTAAATAACAAAAATTAGAAAATTAAAATAATTAATTAAAAAAATAACTTAATTAAATTTAACATTTAATTAAAAACTTAATAAAATTTTTTTATAATTAATTTTTAAATTTTTTTAACTTAACAAAATGTAAACGTTTTTAATTAAATTTTTCATTTAATTAAAAACTAGAATAGGAATAACAAACCCCGTATTACTGTAAAAGTTATCATTTTTCATATAGATATTTTTACATAATATTTATAATTAATAATTTCAAATTTAATAAAATATAAACAATTCAGCGATGATGATTTTAAGTAATTGATATAAATCAAGTTTTGTCAAGCAAAAGAGAAATTTATGCATTATTTATTTTCGTGTTTATACAGTTAATTGTCTAATTATTCAAATGTTAACTTTCCGACGAATGATTTTTAAATCTGTTTCATTACACAAATGAACTCGCAATATTTATTTTTAAATTCAGCTTGTGATTATGTACAGAGCCCTGAGGAATAATAAATCACATTTAATCAAGTAATTGTTTGAAAGTTTCCTCAAATGATACAGCTTATTTTTCAAATTAAATTCTTAATTTCATTAAAGAATTATTTTGTGGGAAAATGTTTAAAACAGTTGCATTTAAAATCATCATTCTATTTATTTGCCTCTTTATAAAGTTACATTAAACATTTCAGTACTTTGCGTTGCTAAATGGGCTATGCATCATCACAATTTATTTTCCTTCCAAATTTAAATCTTTTAAGCTCTGTTTTTAGTTATTATGTTATGCTATTAGCTTTATGCTTTTTAAATTAATCATCAAATTTGTGAGATATTTTTTAAAAATAAATTAATTGCGTAAACACTTAAAAGGTACTTTAAAAGATTGCTGTTTTAACAGAAATTGCCGCTTTCGATGTATTCTCAGATGCTATGCAATGTCGTAATTGGTTTCTTTCAATTTTACCTTCATAAAAGAAGTGTTTAAATTTTTTTTAAATCAGAATGTTGAATTTGCATAAACCTTATTTATTAAGCAAGTATTTGCAGAAATGCGTAGTTGGGAGATATTGCTTATTTCTTTCAGTTTTCCAGATTAAAAAAATGTTGTTAAGATGTTTTTGTGTATGTCTGATTTTGTTTAAACATTTTTCCTCCCACAAACTTCTAAAATTGCAAATTCTACTTTTTAGTATTAAAAAAGTAGATTTGCAATCTTTAGTTTATATCATCAACCGTTTTGAAGTTGTGGATAAAATTAAAGTACTCGAAAATTAGCATTATGCGGAAAATGTAGACTTTTTCCATAATACTTTACTTTTTCCATAATTTACAGGGCTCTATAATGCTTTCTACAGTTCTGGCGAATGTTCTTACGACTATAAAAACTACAAAATGTTAATAATAAATTGATAAATAACATAAAAAAGCAAATCTACTTATATATATTTGTCAACAATGGTGAGCTTTGTGTTTCACTTATACATGCCACACTTAAATAAACTTAGATAAAACTGCTAAGGACTCAAAAACAATATACTTTTTTTAAAAATGTTAGAATTTCTTTTAAAAATTGGGGCAAAATATGAAACCCTTTTTGCTGTTAAAAGGATTTACACATAATGCTCCAGAGTATAACAAACAAGGTTTACAGAATATTCAGTTTATTTTATTTATATTTCAGGGTTTGCCATAAAACTTCTAAATTATCAAACTTTTCATAAAAATTTTACCCCAAATTGGCCAGATTTACTGGTTAAATGCTTTATCCTATGGCACTGTTGATGAAGCAGCTCATGAATAATGCATCCTTATAAAGAATAATTATAAGAATAATTAGAATTAGAAGAATAATTAGAAGAATAATTAAGAATAATAATTAGAAGAATAATTAAGAATAATAATTAGAAGAATAATTAAGAATAATAATTAGAAGAATAATTAAGAATAATTAGAATTAGGATTAATTCTAATTCAGGTAATGAATTACCTGAATTAGAATTAGGCTTTAGAGCAGTATAACGAATTAGCTAAACTATCGTCAAATATCAAGGCACAAAATCTGCCAAATGGTACAGTATAAGGATGCAGCAATAGTACCCCATAATATAGTTGATAAAAATATGTGAATTTTATTGTCCAATATTCCGTTATATTTACATATTTTTTCTGCATTCTAATAACTTGTTCTAATTAGTTTGGTTTACTTATTACCTCTGTAAGATTCGTGTTATACTTATGTGGTTCACAAGGAGATAGACTGATACTTAAAGAATAAGAATATTCTCACAAATAAATAAAATAAAAATTGCCCTAAAGCTTTGAAATGATAATGATACATATATGCTGAGAATAAATCCAATTTTCTTCTAAAAATGGGAAATGAACAAAATAATAATGTTAATTTCGTACGTTTCAGCGATAACCAGATCGATTCCCTACCAGATGATATTTTTAAAGATATGCCTAGTCTTAGAACCGTAGAAATGGAAAGAAACAAGCTTAAAACCCTTACTGAATCAGCATGGGGATCAATTATTGAAGATCTATCTCGAGTTTATTTAGAAGGTAAGTTTTATTATTATTATTATTAGAAACTCTGTAATTTTTTATGATTAAAAATAATGAGGTGTTTTTTTCATCGTTAAAAAGAAACGACTAGAGTTTACAGTCAAACCTGTAAAAAATATACTTTAAAAAATGATTAAACTTCCAGGCATAAATTGCTTTCTACCAAATTACTTTTACTCTAAATTAATAATAAATTCTCCTGTGAATTACAATGTAATTAGTAGTAATTCTGTTCATGAGGTAAATTAAATTGATTGCAAAGTTGAATTTATTCAACTTAATCGAAAAATAAAAATTTGAAAAACCATAAAAACTGAATAAACTTTATAAAAATCTGTAATTTTCGATGCATTTCAACTTTACGTTAATTATCTTTAGACTGTCGAATGACATTTGAAAGAAAAATGATCATTCACACACAAAAAAGTGTCATTCTGAAGACTTCAAGTAAAATTAATAGCAAAGTTTTTAGATCAATAGTAGAAATTTAATAAAAATAAATTTTGGTTAATGATAGTAAACAAATTTTTGCAATTCTATTTAGAAAAAAATACTAACAAATGCTTACAGAAAGAGTTGCAATGTAATTTTGGGCTTAATGTTTTATTTCAGAACTGTAATAATTGTAATAATATATTTCATAAAAATAAGAAAATGTTTTCATTCTATTGTGATTGAAGAATCAATACAATCCCTAAATATTTTCAAAAGTTTTATATGGTTATATTTTAATAGACTTTCAATTTTAATTCGCATTATTTTGAGTGTGTTTGTTACTAAGTTATTTAAGAACCTGGTTTTTCAAATGCAGGTTAAAGCGTAAATTATTTTTATAGAATTAGTGTGTGACGGTCAGTACGAAGAAAGTTTTCCTACTAAAACAACAATGTAAATTTTGCAAAGGAACTACCTTATGATTTAATATATCAATCACATGGTTGAAGATATAATAATATGATGGAAATTACCTGAGGTCAAATGGCCAGGCATTTTAAAACAATAAAAAATAACATATGAAACAACATAAGATTTATTTAAAAAAATAATCTTTTTTTCTTATGACTAAAGATAATAAGTAATAAGCATTTTCACATGAACTCCGTATTTATTACGGTCTGCATTAAACATCACCTGAACACCTGTACCAAATATTACTGTCTCTGTATTAAGCATTATGTGTCCTTAGTGTAATGCATATATAATACATCTGAAGTACTAAGTATAATACATTTGACACGCTAAATACGAAATTTACATTTATTCATGTACAGAAAGACCTGAAATTGAAGTTTCTGAATAGAATAAAAAGAAAATCATAAGCTATTGCTTTACATTGAAATGGTGTTTACATACTAATAAATTCAAGTTAAACATATCTGCTAATTTACATATTTTAATTGAATGGAATATAATTATATTTTAAATGAATCGCACGGTTAGTATGACCTGTAAGAAAAGAATCGAAAGATAAACTAGATTAATTTCTAACAGGTTTTTTTAAATTTTAGCTCCTATTAATTTTAAGGGAACAATAAAGTTCATTAAATATTCATGAAAACTGAATAAGGTGTTATTTCTAAATGTGCTAATTTAAAAATTAAAAAAAAAAATAATTAAATGAAATATCTTGAACCTTAGAAGATATGAGTTTACGACACTCATGAGTTTCTTTTTTTATATTTAATTACATTCAGTATTTTTCAAATCTTGAATAATGAGAGAGTTTAAAATGGGGGAATATTTATAATTAAATATATAATAGATGAACATTTATAACATGTGAGTTTAAAATAAATGAATATATTTATAATATATCTTAATATATATTTATAATATATTTATATATATATTTATAATTAAGAATTCTTCATAAAACTTTTTTTTTTTTTATAGTGGCTTTTATTGAAGAGAACCAGAGGATTGCTTACATTAGCTATGGTTATGGTTAAAGTTAAATATTTTCTTTAAAAATAAAACAAGCTAACAACACAGAAAAAAAAAAATTTCTTCAAGAATTAAGAAACTAATACGAACAAATAAATAAATAAATGTGCAATGACAGTTTTAATAATTGCTTAAGTTCTGCTTCAGTTGTTTTTATTGCAATTGTGCAAGAGCACTTATTCTTGCGTGCTTATTTATCAATAAATCTTTTTCAAAGGATATTCTTCTTCAAAATGATATTTACTTCTGTTGTAATGATTTCAGACAATCCTTTCCGCTGTGATAAATCTCTGAAGTGGATTAGCAAGAAGGCTTTGCCGAAGACTTTCACAGGAGCATGTAGTGAGCCATCAAAGCTGAAAAATAAATCTCTTCGCGTTTTGACTCCTGCAGATTTCCATTAATGTATTACCATGCTTTAAGAAAATGCTCTTCATATAAAGAATAATAACACGGAATTCCTTAATGTAATTACTATTTATTATTTTTAGTTATAATTCACTTATGGCTTATTGAATAGAATTAACTATATTATAGCTAGTAGCAAGTTTCATAAAATACATGGTAGTATAAAATGGATTTGAATAATAATTGTGTTCAAATTTTTTATGAATAAATTTGTTTAGTTCATTTTTAATTGTTTGTCATATGATAAAATTGTTATTAGTCTCAAATATAAATCTGTTGACTTTCAGTTTAGTACAAGAAAGATATAACTACATTTTATAGGCAATGAATAAAAATTCTGCAATTCCCACAGATTTTTTGTAGTTTTGTGTATTGAATTTTTCTAGTAAAATTTTGCTGAAAACACTTCATGGGAATAGCTTTTAAAAATATATGTCCTCATCTTACGTAATTTATATTAACAATGTTAACAATTAAACAATAACAGAGTTAAACAATGTTTACTTTCATGAATGGGAAAAATGACACATAAATTATAAGTATTAAATATGGTTTTATCTGTGGATAGCATTATTTTATGGCCTGGGCAAAGTATTATGCTTCTATTTCAAATGAAAAAGTGAAATCCTTTTGTAATTAAAACATGAAGCAAAATCTATCATTAATAAATCAGTATTAGATATAACAAATTTACAGAACTCAAGAATTCTTTTTCCCAATGTTATTATCAGAATCATATTAGACTTTATAAATAAAATATTTTAAGAATTTATGTCTTTTCTTTAAATCAAATCCTTCTGATTATTAAAACTTCTTTTAAATAATTATTGCAAAAGTAAAATCCCCTTGACTTTTTAGCTTAATAACCGCACTAAAATAGTAAAAACCGTAAATATAATAAAATTTTTCTTTCATACTTTAAAAAATGTATATAATAAACACTATTTCTTTCAATTAACGAAATAACTTCAGATTCTTCAATAAACACTTATGAAGGAAAAACATTAAAATACTTTACTTAAGATTTAAATAAATTTTTCTTAAGGAAATTATTATTAAAATACTTCTTAACCAAAAAAAAAAAAAAAAAAATAATAATAATAATTTAAGAATTGCTTGAATAAAATTTTGAAACAAAAATTAAAACCAAAATTTCATTTCTCTACGTATAATGACATTTTCGTAGATAAATAAGTAAAAAAAAAAAAGAATTCCTTTTCTTAGTTTAATTGATTCAGAAAATAATAATGTTTTCCTAAAGTAAGAAAACAAATTATTAATAGATAAATTTCTGGGGATCTAGAAAAATCCGATCAATATACTGTACTTACACACTTTGCGATCAACCTTCCAACTATTCATATTTTTTATTTTGTATCTTAAACCTCAGTAAAAAAGATTTCTTTTTTTTTTTTTTACATTTTGTAATTATTTTTTTCTCATCTTGAGTAAAAATAATTTAAGAATATTTAGAAGTTACTGTAAGGTTTTTTTACGCTGGAATGAATAAAGATACGTATTTCTGATAAGAAAACTAAATAAATATTCAGAAATTAAAACGCAACGCATTTTTACCTTTTTTTCCTCCAAAAGCAAAGGGAAAAAAAAAAATCAATTTTTTTGGAGAAAGTCTTTTCAAAAGATTTTGTTATTTTGTTTTTACTTCTTCCGTATCAGATTTTTTTTTTCTCTTTCTTTAAGATCAGAGCTACCCGAAGTTATTAACTTTTTATTGTCCGCGAATAATTTCGGTTCAAAACAAGTTACGGTGAAGGATTTTCTTTTTGTGAAAAATGATGTCTGAGTTACGAAGTCACGTTTGTATATTTTCTTCAAATGCTTCTATTACTCAAAATTGGATTTCGCTACGATTCAACCTTTTTCCAAAAAAAAAAAAAAAAAAAAAAAAAAAAAAAAAATCAATTCGACATATCGAATTCGGAAAAAAATAAGAAGAGTATCGAATTCGGAAAAACTAAGAAGAGTATCGAATTTGTAGAGTTCGGTTATTGTGAAACTCTTAAATATTCCTTTTTAAGGTAGTGAAAATTTTAGTACAATATATGTATGATATACTACTGTGCCCAAAAAGTAAGATCAATTTTTTTTCAAAAACTCTATATTTATTCTTCCAAATTTTTTCACCGCCTTCAAAGTAATCCCCTCTGGACACAATGCATTTATGGCAACTTTTTTCCAATCCTCAATGCATGCTAAAAATTCATCAACAGGGATGATCTTCAAAGAGCGGCGATTCACGTTGAACTTCAATCGAAAACGATGTCCCCGGAGTGGTCTTTTGAGTTTAGGGAATGGGCAGAAGTCGCACGGTGTGAATACGGTGGTTGTGGAACGATATTGGTTGCATTTCTGGCGAAAAGTCACATCAATGCAGTATGAGCTGGCGCATTCAGTGTTTTCGGTACCAATCGAGATTTGACGCGTTTGAGGCCCAAAATGGAATTGACGGATCCTTTTGAAATATCAACATCAGCAGCAAGGTCTTTAATTGTAAATTGGCTGTTTGCAAGCACCAAATCTTTAATTTTTCGGACGGGACCTTCGTCGTTGAGGTTGATGGTCGGCCAGAGGGCTCTTCGTCTTCAACGCGTTCTCTGCCTTCTTTGAACTGTTTATACCACTTCTAAACATTTCTTTCCGATATAGGAATGCTCACCGAATGTCTTCTGCAACATTCTATACGTTCTCGCAAACAAAATTTAATGCAATTAATTCAGACATTTAAAAAATCGCCGGAATCAGTTTTAGCGTTTCACAAAGCCAAGCGTAACTCAAACACTAATGTATATTTTGACGTCAAATTTCACACAGATGTCAATGACAGTGCCAGCAATCTAAAAAAGAAAAAAAATTTAAATTCCATAAGCCCAGGGAATTTGAAATTGAACAATGATCTTACTTTTTGGACACGGTAGTATAGAATCGTGATTTAATTTTCATTTTCATATTTTATTCGAAGACGCGTTGTATATTTTCAAATGCTTCTATTCCTTAAAATTGGAATTTGCTGCGATTCAATCTTTATCCAAAAAAAAAAAAAAAAATCAATTTGACATATCAAATTCGGAAAAAAAATATGAAGTATTGTATCGAATTTGTAGATTTAAAAATTATTCTTAAAGAAATAATTATTTAAATACTTCTTAACCAAAAACAAAAAAATGTTTAAGAATTGTTTGAATAAAACTTTTAAACAAGAATTAAAACAAATGGGTTATTGGAAATCTTAAATATTTCTTTTTAGTTAGTGAAAATTTTAGTACAACATAAGATATAGAATCGTGATTTAATTTTAATTTTCATATTTTCTTCGTTTTATATCTACTTATATCGAATGAAATTTAAAATTTTATATTTTTCTGTTCTTTACTGCTAAAGAAATGATGTTGAAAGTTAGTAGTTCCTAATTTTAAAATTAAGAATTGTTTTTGTAATTAATTTGTTATTTTTCCGTAAAAAATGGTCTTATAGTAATGAATAAATATATTAAATAAATTTTAAAAAATTAAATTCATTTTAATATTTTGATATATTTTAATTTTGAGATTAGAGATATGTTTTAAAAAATATAAATGTGAGTTTTTGTTTTAAGGATAAAGGATTTTTTTTAATGGCCGATTGACTAGCGCTCTGGAGCTCGAAGCCACAGGTCTCGGGCACGAGTCCTGTGACCTGATGGCAAAATGGCTCTGGCCTTTGGTATTGCAGGCTTCAGATTCGAATCGTGACGGTGGCATGGATGTTTGTGAATGGTTCGGAATCCACATTAAACAGTAGGTCCCAATCTAATTAGCCTAAAGTGTGCACAAAATGACCGTAGAGCAGCAAATCAAACCGAATCAAATTGGGTTCAAGTCGCGACGTGCCATTGGTACTTGTAGTTGTTCGAATCCCCTTTAAACTCTAGGTCCTGGTGTACTATGACTGTAAGAGTGTTGGGCATAGGGCTGACAACCCTACCTCTTAAAAAGAAAACATCTCCTGTATCGAAATCTGTCAATAAGAAGAGAGCCTTGGCCCACCATAGGTTTGTTGCGCCAATGGAGAGTGAGAGAAGGGGATATTTTTTAATTAATATATACACAATATTTAAATTTGTTATTTGATCATGATGGCAAAATATACAGAATATTCTTTAATAAAGAATATTATGTATATTTTGAAGAATCAAAAGATAATTGAAATGTTTTTTCCTTTTTTTTCAAACGTAAAAAAAAAAAATTAAATTGAATTGGTATTATAAATATTTTAGCAAATTATTAAAAAAATATTTTGATTTATTCATAGAAAAGATAATAAAATATTTACTGCTGTAAAAAAAGTCAGAAATAAAAAAAAAAAAAATAAGCTATTAATCTTTAAATTAAATTATTTTATTGCAATAAGCAAGCATTACATTCTGATAAATATACATTGAAACCTGTTTTTGAACGATTTTTTTATGTAGAATAAGAAAAAAATTTCCAGCAAAGAACATAATACGAATAAAAAATAATAAAAAGTATTAAATTTAAAAATTACGCTCAAAACCGTTTTTCGCGACTCTTATTCATCGTACAAAAAAAAAAAAAGTTTAAGAGTATACATTTTTTTTAGTCAACTTTAATGTAGTAGAAGAATTATATAGATCTATTAGGGGCTATCTACTTCTCAGATTTAGCTTAAGAGCTTAGTGGTTGGATTGCTAGTGGATGGATCGTTTCTCATGATGGATTAAGCAGTAGAAAATAATTTTGAATCTTCATCAATGAACAGGATGAACCTGAACAAGCCGAGCCATTTTTTTTTAAATTTATAAATGACAAAATATTTGGAAAGCGTGATTCTTAGATGCTTAACTTGCTTCTTTAATGATAGATTCTAATCAAAGATAACATTTCCAACGGATGGCCAAAGTTCAGCTTTGGCCTGGACTCTTAATATTAATCGATACTTTCCTTATTTTCCCTATACCATGTTTATAAAGAATGGTAATTAATTAATAATTAATTTATTATAGTAATTAATTTATTACAATAGTAATTAATTTATTACAATTTTAATGTTATAGAAAAATAATAGGATAAATATTAGGAGTTATCTACTTCCCAGATTTAGCTTAACAGTTTAGTGATTGGATTGCTAGTGGATGGATCGTTTCTCATGATGGATTAAGCAGTAGAAAGTAATTTTGAATATTTATCAATGAACATGATGAACCTGAACAAGCCGAGTCCTTTTTTTTTAAAATTTATAAATGTCAAAATATTTGGAAAGCGTGATTCTTAGATGCTTAACTTGCATTTTAATGATAGATTCTAATCAAAGATAACATCAACAATGGATAGCCATAGTTCAGCTTTGGCCTGGACTGTTAAAATTAATCCATATTTTCCTTAATTTCCCTATAACATGTTTATAAAGAATAGTAATTAATTAATAATTAATTTATTACAATTTTAATGTTTTAGAAAGGAGAATTATATAGATCCATTAGGGTTATCCACATTTTGCTTAAGAGCTTAGTAGTTGGATTGCTAGTGGATGGAGCTTTTCTCATGCTGGATTGAGAAGGTATTTTTAAATATTTAGCAATTAACATGATGAACTTCAACAAGCCGAATTTTTTAAATTTATAAATGTCAAAATATTAGGAAAGCGTGATTCTTAGATGCTTAACTTTGCTCTTTAATGATAGATTCTAATCAAAGATAACATTTCCAACGGATGGCCAACGTTCAGCTTTGGCCTGGACTCTTAAAATTAATCGATACTTTCCTTAAATTCCCTATAGCATGCTTATAAAAAATGGTAATTAATTAATAATTAATTTACAGCAATAGTACTTAATTTATTACAATTTTAATGTCACAGAAGAAGAATTATATAGATATATTAGAGGTTATCTACTTCCCAGATTTAGCTTAAGAGCTTAGTGCTCGGATTGCTAGTGGATGGATTGTTTCTCATGATGGATTAAGCAGTAGAAAGTAATTTTGAATATTTGTCAATGAACATGATGAACCTGAACAAGCCGAGTCAGTTTAATTTTTTTTTTTTTAAATTTATAAATGACAAAATATTTGGAAAGCGTGATTCTTAGATGCTTAACTTGCTCTTTAATGATGATTCTAATCAAAGATGACATCACCAAAGGATGGCCAAAGTTCAGCTTTGGCCTGGACTCTTAAAATTAATCGATACTTTCCTTAATTTCCCTATAACATGTTTATAAAGAACGGTTTTGGAAATAAACTTCCTATGTCAACAACAAACGGCATCAACCATCGCATTAAAAATATGAATGCAGTTTTTTTGATATTATTTTCTTGCCAATGATTTAAGAATTACTTTTAAATGCCCTAAAGAGGACCGCCGTCAAAGAAGGTCCCAATAGAAAAGAAAATTAAAAGTTACTGAAATAAGAGAAAGACTAATAGATATTTCCACTGAAGTTTGGGGCCTGAATGGCCGAGTGGCTGGCGCTCGGTGCCACAGGTTTCGGTTTCGAGTCCCGGTGGTGCCATGGATATTTGTAGTGGTCCGGAATCCACTTTAAACCGTAGATCCCGATCTGTTTAGCCTAAAGTGTGCATAAGATGACCGTAGAGCGACAAACCAAACCAATCCACTGAAGTTTATTAATTATTTATAAGCTAAAATGTAAAAACTTTTACACAGCCCACCTCATAAATATAACAACTCATAAATATACCATATAATAACACAACTCATACATAAACTCTTAAATATAACAACACAAATAAGAGGTTCTTGTGCCTTGAAATATATCTTTATAGTTGAGTATTCTAATATTAATGAAGAAAAATCCGTTTCATTTTCACATACAATTGAAATTCTATATGAAACAAATGCATTAAAATATCTTTTAGTCAGAATTTGCGAATTGAAATTTTGTAACACCTGTAGCATTGGTATGTATTCTAGTACGACAGCGAGTTATTAGGAGTGGGAAAATCTAATTAAATTTTACTTTTTTTATTATCTCAAAGTAATTAGATAAATTCAAGTCAAATCCATAACCAAGTCAAAGATAGCCAAGTAAATTCAAGTCAAATCCATAACCAAGTCAAAGATAGCCAAGTAAATTCAAGTCAAATCCATAACCAAGTCAAAGATAGCCAAGTAAATTCAAGTCAAATCCATAACCAAGTCAAAGATAGCCGAGTAAATTCAAGTCAAGTCTATAACTTATTGATTATGATGGAATATGCTTAATCTTCCATAAATGAACAGCATTTCATCGCAATTAGAAAAATTAAGAAATGTGATTAGGAATATTTTTTATGCTAATTATTTATACGTTATATTTGAAAAATGAAAATGAAAAAATGCAATTTAATATGATCAAAGAATAAAAGTAATACAATTTTAGAAGTATCCATACTCCATACTATGGTTTTTTTTTTTTCCTTCCTTTTCAAAAAATTATTTCTTTTTTTTTTTTTTATTTAAAAGCCCCTATTGGAGAAAATAAAATTTTAAAATATAAAAAAAGGAATCGCCATTTGTTTTGTATGTTGAATATATATATATATATATATATATATTGAAATGGATTTTAACTAAAAAGTTTAAACGTCATAAACTTTAAATGACATGAATTTAAATGGCTTCTTCATAGCTACATAAACTATTACTACAATTATATACATAGTTTTTATTATGTGGTTTCAGTTTCGATGAAGACTTAATTTAATTACATTCAAACTTGTCTTAAACCCAGGAAAAGTTCACAAAGATGCTTACCAAGTTTAAAATTTTACCATTTTTCTTATTCCGGTAAATATTCCTTACAATATCTCTCTAGGTGAATAAAAAGCTGGCATGTTGATTTGTTTTCATTTAAGTTTACTTTTATAATGTGTTTAAATTATCTATAAATTATGGATTTATTAAAATTGAAATTTTTGTTGTTTGTTTTATGGATTTATGCAAATAGAAAATTTTGTTGCTTTTCTGATGCGAGAATTATCATAATTCGAATTAGAAAGAATTATTATTTAATCATAAAAAATTCCTTTTTTCTACATGTTTTAGATTTACATGTAAGTTTACAATTTATAATATATATATTAAAAATAATAATAAAAAATGCAAAAAATGCAAATATATATATAATTACAGTACGTAATGTGAAAAAGACAGCATTTTATCTGTCTGAATAAGCAGGATTTTTCAGAAGTAAAGAACATGGTTTAACCTCAGGAATGCATTTTGACATACCCTAAGTGGTTTTCTTCGAAATGTCAAGAGCTCACAGGGTTTCGCTATTTCATTCCAGAAATTAGACAGCAATATTTCACTTCAGTTCATCTTCTTAATCTCCTCCAATATTTTCCCACCGAAAGCTTACGCGTTGAGAATGATTGATGTTTTCTTAGGGCCAGTTTTTTAGAGTAGAGTTCAAAGAATTTCGTGGTGTTGGGAATTAAATTTTAGTACTGAATCATTTATACTGTAAAATTGTCGACAGCCCACAAATCTAGAAATAGAATGCTTTGTGACTGAATTGCATAAGAATTTCGTATATAATTCAAATTTTGGATTCATGGTCTTACACTATATAAAAATATTATACACGCTATAATAAAAACACCTCATATTTATTGAATGCTTTTAATTTAAATTTTGGAGATGAATGTTTGAAAATTAGATTTTACAGATATATCCATTTATATTGAGTTATCATTTTACAATTTTTTTTTACTTTACAATTAGTGTGAAAGTTAAATTATTGTTTAAACAAATGAACTGTATTGGATCTTTAACTTAAAAATTGAACAATATAATTCTCTAAATATGAATGCAATATTTAATAATAAAATTGCTAACGAATGTAATTTTCTTAAAATATAGTTGAAAAGGTTTTAATTATTTTAATAATCATTTTTTTCACTAATGTCAAATAAAAATTTGTTTTAAATACTACTTTTAAAAGTACATCTTTCTTTTTGCAATTTATGTTATTAATGTTTTTATAAATGAAAAAAAAATATTTAAAATTTACTACATTGAATAAAACAATTAATTGTGGTGGTCATTAATTTAAAAATAACGACATCAAAATATTGCTACATCTTACTGAAAAATAATAATCGAAGTGATTTATAGTAATGAATTCAAATATCAACAATTGTTATACTTTATTGGTAACATTGGTACTTCGTAAAGTTACACAATAATTTAAACTTCTCATATATTAAATATGAAAATAAATAAAATTATGCATATTTTTTATCATTTGAAACAATTAAAAATAATTTGTTAACCCGTTTTTTACATCATATATCTGGAAATATGCTTATAGTATCGAAAGTACATATTTATATGATTCGTTACAAGAAAAATACAACAGATTCTTCTTCAGAAACATTTTTAACGGTTATAAAAATTACATTATCCTTCTAAGAAAATTACATAAAATGCAAGACAATATGCATGCTTAAAAGCAACCGCGTTTATAACTGCCACGGTTTCATCTTAACATATACGATATCTCAACAAGTCACATATATAAAAATATAGTAATTTTTTAATACATTTAATTCAGAAAATCTGTCAACGTCAGGTTACTCAAATAGCGATATCGTAGAGATGGTGGTGTTGCACAATATCCTTGAAGAGATTCAGGTAATCTGTACTTATAAATCCACTTCATATCAGTATTACAATTGAGAGGATTACCTAAAATTGTTTAATGCATAATTACTACAATTGAAAAATTGAAAACTATTCAATAGATCTTATGAAATGTTTTTAATTTTGAGGTTTTGTTTTTTATGTTTGGTTTCATCATAAACGTTTGATCTGTGATATGCGCTTACGCGTAACATATAATTAATGATTGTAAAATTTTTCTTTAAAAGGAAAACCTTCTTATATTAAAAAAAAAAAAATAAATGTGGTTAACTGATACAAAAATAATAGCAAGGAACTTTATTGCAACGTTCTATGTTAGAAAAATATTTGAATCTCCCATTATCAAATATTTCAATTTCTACGAAAAGTCTCGTAGCCCTATAAGCTATGGGGTACTCCACTTTTTCTTTCAGGGATTATTATTATTATTATTATTTTTTACTTTTTATTTCAAGTACTAGTTGTACTTCATATTTTCTAAATAATCCTTAAACTATTAAAATATTATGGTCTATTTGATCTGCAGTTTTATCCATTTATAGCTTTTTCAAATTTGCTCCTCTTATTTATTTTCATTTGGTTGCTGGAAAGTACGAGCAACGATTATTTTCTTTTAAAATAGAATTTGTAATCCGTCATAGGCAATGAATTCACCATTTGAGTTTTAGACTAGTTCCTTTATAAAGGTTTCATTTTCACTTTTGACAAATTCTTTATCTGTAGTGTTTAAAAAAAAAACATTCGGATAAATTGAGATGAAGCAGCATCAGCGAGCGCAAGCACACAGCACCATGTCAAGTCAAGCCAAATATTTTATATAAAAACATCAATATACTTTAGGTGAGGAAATGTTGTATACTTATCTTCTATAAATCATAGCTACCAACCTGTATGAATTTTCAGTTGATTGTCTGATTGTAAGGTTTATTAAAAAATTGTACGAATTAAAATGAAAAATAATTGGGAAAAAAAAAAAAGGAAAATCAATGAGTGAAAAGTGAAAGGAGATCAAAATCTCCGGTATTACAAGCAGAAGCCCTTAACTTCATCGACATAGGTCAGCCTATCCTCACAGTATAGAACTTTTGAGACCATCTTTAAAATTACATGTTCAGACACGTATTACTTAGAAAGAATTTTACTACTTAAGTGCTAAATTTATACATATTAATCGCGATTTTATTCACAGGAAAAAGTGTTGTCATATATTTTGCCGCAGTTTAAATATATTGAGTATTTTACTGGTAGTAGCCGTATTTAATTATTAAATTAAATTCCTCGCTGTCATCATTCTGTTAAAAATGAATATCGTAAAATGCACGATAAACCTTTTAAACCTACGTTAAATCCTTTTTGAATTACTGCGAACATCTTTACATTCCGCGAATTCGTATTTTGTAGCTTAAGAATAAGAATTTCCTGGTCTATAAACTAAATTGAAAGGTTTCACCCTATCCTGTACTATACACGACACGGATTTGTTAAAAATTCTTGATGTCTATGGTACTTTTCTAAGCTTCTAGTTTACAAATTTTATTATGATAGCTGAAAGGTAATAAATACTAAATGTTGTCAATAAACTTAGTAAAATATGCAAGTCAAAGGAAAAAGAAAATATCAGAAAAGTCGAAATCCAGTTTAAATAATTTATTTTTTAATTTATCATGTTTTAGAATCTTATATGAAGACTGTGGTAATTGCATAAATCCAAATAATTTAGCAAAAAGACATTTCACCTTTATTATTAATTTTTTGAAAAAGAAAGACGATTTCCAATTCTTGTTTAAACAATACTTACCGTAAAAATATGCATGAGATAGTTGGCCCCAGACTTGTGCAAAAGCAACTTCATCAATAGTTGTAAAATCATTGTTATCTAAAAATACTTCATTTAAAGAAGGCATTCTCGAAAATATGTCTTTGGGTAGAACTGAAATCTTATTATTGCTGAAAAAGAAAAGCAAATAATGACGTATTATGAAATGCACATTTTAGAATGTATTGTGGTGTAATTTTAATGATATTTAATTAAATTAAATTAACAAACCAAGTTTGCTCAATACGATTTTAAATTACAATCTATATAAGAGAATTCACAATACTGTAAACTACCTTTCAATACTACATTAGTGTTCAAAATTAGGAGAATTTTCTTATTTTGTTGATTTTCTCAAAAAGTACTGAAGGAATGGTAAAATTAATGCTTCCAAAGAAGCAAATTTTTAGTGCCGTTTAAGAAATGTGAGTGTGGGTGGTGCATATATAGGGAAATGTCCTCATAAGCAAGATTGATAATTTCCGCGACATCGACATTTCTCCATTACAGCATAACAGGTGTGCAACAGCTTATCAGCTCTTTGTGACCTTCATGTGATTAAGGATTATTATTTCCAGAAGGTACATGAGAAACATTTGTTTTTAAGAAGACTCGTTGTTTGTGTTCTGCTCAATACTGCTCAAAGAAGAGCGGAGAACCGATGTTGCGGAGAACGCATGTTGCGGAGAACATCGATTACTGACTACAGAATAATGGAGAACCTTTATATTAGCTGAAGAGACCCTTTTTAGCCTAACAATTGCCTTTCGACGTACTATATTTTGAGAGAACTCACTACTATCCTGCAATTAGAAAGAAACCACTATGGTAGTGGATGTTTAATATACTGGGTAGGAATTATTTTTAATATATGAACAGGTCTCATTGTCATAGGCTGTGAGACTGTTGTAGAATATAGGGATGAGATATGGAACCTTATATTAACTTTTTCAAGTATGCTGACGGATCTGATTTCCCTTTAATGGACGTCCACATAAAATGATCATCTAATGGCTAAACACATCTGGTCATCTAATGTCTTAAAAATGTAGAGATTCGCCAGCTAGATTGGCCAGCCAGATTTTCAGACCTATGTCTTATACAGCAAGTAAGGGAAGCTTTTACGGAGTGGAACTACGACATGTCTTTAATCTACTAGAACATGCAAGGCTTGAAAGCCGTTTTGTTCGGGATGTGGGATTGATTGGCGCAGGTTCTCATATACTGCCTGATGTCAAATATGAATTCATGTTGTGATAGATCTAATAAGGAACTATACCTCCTATTAACCAATTTTTTTTTTTTTTTTTTTTTTTTTTTGATATTTTAAACTAGATTTTGGACATTCTGACGCTGATAATTATCCTTGTGTATGATAACTGTTTTGTGATTATATAATGCTTTGTGCATGCTTAATTCCTTTTATAATTCAAATATTCTGGATCCATTCAATCAAAAGGAAAAATTAAATCTTAATTTTGAATCGCAAAGAAAAATATTAAGAATAAATTTCCGCAGTGAACATTGGTTTTAAAACTTTTAATAGATCAACTGTCATAAACAGAGAAAACGTTGTTAGTAAAAAACTTTTTCTTTAGTGTTGCTTTGATGTTAACAAAACATAGAAAAATGTATCACGTGAATTTAAAAACATTCTTTTTTCACACAAATCCATATTTAACAAAATGTTAGCTTTAACCGATTTCACGAAATGTATTTCAGCTAAGTTAAATCTATAATTAAAAGTTGATTTTCCATTATTATTTTATATATTTAGACGTCAGTTCATCAATGTTTTGAAGTGTAATACTTTAAATTCAATTTTAAAAATATTTCCTTTTATGGTCAAATAGCTTTTAATACTATTCCTATAGTTATGGAATACCATTATAAAGAGATTGAAATTAAGGATGATTTCTAACGCATGAATCGATTAATTAATGACGAATTTATTTTTCAGAGAATAAGTTTGAAAGTTTGTATGCACATATTAGATTTAGACAGAATAAATAATAATAATGACTAAAACAAGCAAAGAAAAGACTGTATCATTTCATAAACTAATCCAAATTTTAAATATATTGTCTTTAAGAAGTATCTCCAGTGAAAGTAAGAATCGGTTTTCAAAATTGTAATTCTAACTGATACTGAGTTTTTTTTTAACTGAATTTGCATTTTGAAGCCATAACATTAAGCAGACAATGTTTGAACCAGTTGAGGAGATTTTATTTGGCAATTATATCTCAAATTCCTCCATGTTTAAATTAATGGGCAGGAGAATTTATTTAATGTTGCTGTATGTTTAATGTTAGTAATTTACATAATATTATAAAATGATATAATTTAGAGTAAAATAAAAATGTATTCTTAATAAAAACTATCATAAAATAAAATTAATTACTTAAAATAAAAAAGCTATATAGTACTTAGCAACTTTACTTCAAATTCAAAGCTGATGAAATTTAATATAAAAATAAAACGATGTTATACTTATTAACAATTGATATAAATGAGAGGCAGGAATGCAGAGGTATATTCTGACCTCTCATTTTGATTTCCCGATAGAAATTGTTATAAAGAAAAAAGATTATAAAAATAATGGGTAAAAAAAGATTTTTCAATTATAGCATAGAATTCAACATTGGGAAATTTAATGCTATGGCATTAAATAATTCGCATGAAAAAAAGTCTCACCTGAAATCCAGAGTTTCCAGGTAAGTAGCTTGAGAAGGAAACATATCTCTGACAATTTCTGAAACAGATCCTCCTGTAAGGGAAAACCTTCTCAGTTCACTCAGGGATGAAAAAGCGTGACTTCCTACTTTTTTAGTGTAAGTGTCCATGAGATAGAGCTGTCTCAACCTGTATGGCCCACTCTCAAACCAATCATTTCCAATAGTGGGCATCACATTTCCTTCAAGTTGAAGAAATTGCAATTTTTTGAGATGTGACAAAGATATTCTGATCAAAGGAGTCTCTTCAGTTATAAATGCATCTCGTATTTGAAGATATTCGAGAGTGCTTTCTAGTCCCAGAAAAGCCGGCATGTTGAGACTCTCACTGAGGCTTGTAAGATTTGTGAATAATATATTCATAAATCGAACTTCTATATCTGAAAATATATCGGAGGGCAAAATACCGATGTTGGATTTCTCGATGTAAAAGTTTGAAAACTTGAAGTCCTGCATTCCTTTCATAGCCTTTTTGAGGTCATCCACTGATTCAAGCCCCTCACAAGATATCGATGGTCTATTGTCAACACCTATTGAACAAGAGCAAGGCTTTATGTCCTCATTTGATGGACAAATGTTATCATCGCTAAGACAGCTTGATATAGTTAAACAAAAGATTAATAGTAAAAGTTTCATGATGATTCCAATGCTTGGTATATTGATTATTTTTAAATTCCTGAAAAAAAAAAAGGAAATGAGCTTGTTACCAGGAGTTATTAATTTTGGTCCGCTAAAATTTCTATTTTCCTCACAAAAGAGTTTACGGAAACTGAACGATAAAAGCAATAATACATAAATAGGGAAGTATCCATATACTACAATACATATTTAGATTTCCATATATATGTAATGTTACAATACAACAATACATATATATGGAAATAAGCATATATATATATATATATGCATACATATATAATGCAATATATGGAAACTAGTAATCAATACAATGAATTTTTATTATTGTTTTTTTACTATCTATTTAATATGATAATACACTGCAAAAATTACTTTTATTATAGTCTTTCCTTTATAAAACAAACAAAAGAAAATGTTAATAAATATTTATATAAAAGTAAAGTTAACAAATACACACATAAACAGCTTGCATTTCAAGAATCTAGATAAATTATTGTTTAATAATTTTACCATAAACCGAAATGTTTACTTACTGTTAGTGATACGAGTTTCTTATAATTTATGTTTTGGTGTGGAGTTAACACCTTATATTTATAGATTTCAGACAGCATATGAAATGTTTCTCACGTTTATTTTGATTAATCATTGCCCATTCTCATAACTATCATCCACAACACTTAAAATTTGAGAAACAGCACCTGCACGAGTTATCTTTCATCATCACATTTTAAAATATAAGAGAGAATTTAAGTAAATAAACATACGATATATTCAGTGATCGAAAAGCAATAGATTGCAAACACAACGAGTAAGAATTATCAGTTATGTGTTGAAAGTCACATTCTTCAGATGTTCAGTTTACACGAAGATTAATGGCAACTCCCTTGTAAACATAACAGAGAAGTAATTCCTCCTTTGAAATGCGAAATATCTATGATTAAATGGATGCTATAACACACAGAATTTATTTCACAAGTAATTAATTAATTGATAATTTTTTTATATCGTGAATATTTTTATTTGATGACATTATTTTTTCAGCAGTTTCAAAAATTTCTAAGCCCAGTGAGTAAAGAAGAACTATGGAGAAAATCTTTTTATCAATGAGCTTTGACTTTTATGGGATTTCATAGAGTAGAGGTTTGTATAGAACTACCATTACAAATATTACTAAGAACTTTTTAATATTTTGAAATGATTAGTACACCAAATATTTTAATGCTTTTCTAAAAATGTAATTTATTTATACAATAAATTAATTGATATTACTCTGTTTATATTAAAATTGTTTATATTTCAAATTGATATTGCTTGATTTCAAATTGATATTGCTTTGTTCATATTAAAATTGATATTGTTTGATTGCAAATTGATATTGCTTTGTTCATATTAAAATTGATATTGCATGATTGCAAATTGATATTGCAAATTGATATTGCTTTGTTCTTTAAGTATTTTTTAATTTTCCTTAAGATTTGCAAAATAATCAGAAATATTTCGCCGGCTTTTTAATATTTTCTGTGATCTCCAAAAGAAGTTCTTCTTGATATTTATTTTTAAATTTAAAAATTTGTTTTTAAATTATTAATAATAACTTTAAGAAAACAAAGTTTCGTATTCCGCTCCTTGGATCTCATAGCTACATAAACTCTTACTGCAATTATATACATAGTTTATATTACGTGGTTTCATTTTCGAGGAATATGAAATTTAATTGCCTTTAAACTTGCCTTAAACCTAGTAAAAGTATACCAAAATGTTTACCAAGTTTAAAATTTTACCATTTTTCACATTTTGCTAATTATTCCTTGTAACATCTCTCTAGGTGATTAAGAAGCTTGCATGTTGATTCGTTTTTATTTAAGTTTACTTTGTAATGTGTTTAAATTATACTATAAATTATGGATTTATTCAAATTAAAATATTTGTTGTTTGTTTTATGCATTCCTTCAAATAGAAAATTCTGTTGTTTTTCTGACACGATGAATTACCATAATTCTAATTAGAAAGAATTATTTTTTAATCATAAAAAAATCCCTTTTTTCTACATGCTTTAGAATAACATGTAAATTTACAATTTATAATATATGTATTAAAAATAATAAATAAAAATGCATACATTAAAAATATTCAAACCTCTCAAAATCTTGCGAAGCCTCAATCTATATTGAATCTGGGATCATGAATAATTATGATTTTTATGGTTATTAATTTCACAATTTTTAAATTGTTTTGGTACTTTCAAAATGTTTATATAAATTACCTATAAAAATAATCTAAAAATAACCTGTATGATCTATTAAAAAAGGAGTCCTTATGGCAGCAAGTCTCTCAAAAAAAAAAACTCTTCAAAAGCTTATTTTTATATTGCAAATTAAATTTAATGAATTTTCTGTACATAAAACAAAATAATTCCTGAATTTTCAGAATGTATTTGGTAATATTTATTATTTTTATAAACTATAACTTTCTTTTTTATTATGTTTTTTGTAAAATAAAAGGTAACAAAAATACCTTTTCAAATTTTTAAAATTATACAAAATCAAAACAATTGTAATTCCATTTTCCCTTGAAATACAATGAATTTTTGCGAACTCCAAACGTAATAATTAGAATAAATATGCAATTATGACAAAAGTGGATGTTTAACTTTTAACTATCTAATATTAAATAACTGACTGGAATTAACAAGCCACATTTACAGCTAAGAAACCCTATATCTAAATATCAGAAGAAGTGATTGAATAACGAGAATATTTAACGTAAATATCAAACATCAGAATGGGTTTGGTAAAATTATTATTTTTATACATTCTTTTTATATGTTTTTTGTAAAATAAAACAAAGCAACAAAGATATGCTGATACATTTTAAAAATGGTTATTATACACCTTTTCAAATTTTAAAAAATATGCAAAAAACACAACAATGGTAATTTCATTTTCATTTGAAATTCAATGCATTTTTCACAAACCCCAAACGTAACAATTAGAATAAACATGCAAACATAACAAATGTGGATTTTTAATTTTTAACTATCTAGTATCAAATAACTGACTGAAATTAACAAGCAGCAATTGACAACTAAAAAAACCTTATATCTAAATACCAGAAGAAGTAATTGGATAGCATGAATATTTTAAAGAAAATAAAAGTCTAAATTTAAACCAGGTTTAAAATAAAAAAAAAAGGCAAAAACTACTTATAAAAAGAAGAAAAAAAGTAAAATATTTATATACGACAGCATAGTTTTGTTCAAAAGAAAATCCAATTAAGAAATGCCTAAAAGTACATTAAAAAATGAGAGTTTTACAGATTAATTTGTACAGAAAAAAATAATCTTTCATAATGAAATTGACAAAAATTATGAAGAAAAAAAAAAAAAAAGAGAAAAAAAAATTAAGATACTTTTTTTTATAGCTAATAAAAGTTAATTGGTTAAAAATTAATTAAATTAATTTTTAATAGGATACACGAGCAGAGTAAACTGATAACTAAAGGGGCTTAAAAGATTTTTTATTTTTAGGGCTATCAAAATACTTTCACTAAGATATCGATCTCATACCGCATTACATATCAACCACGGACGTGGAATGTCTAAATTTAATGAATTTCCTGAGCATATTTTAAGCTCCTTGCAATATTCTTTCCTTTTTGATGTTGATCATGATCTTTTTTTCCATCGTAAACTCACTGTTTTTTTCTTTTAAACAAAGATTTATAAATGGCATTCCTATTTACTTTATTTCAAAATACTTAGATTTAAGAAGAGAAAAATTTTTTTTTTAATTAAATGTCGGTTTCCTAAAATTGTTTTCAATTACTGACACCTCAATTTTTCGTTCATCCTTGCTAAAAAATGCAAGGAATTAATTTCATTTTCAATTATCTTACTAAACAGAAGCTTAATTCAGGCATGAAAGTCTTTCAAATGCCAAAAAAATATTTTTTACTTAAATTTATTAAATAAGTTAATAAGAAATAACTTAAAAAAAGTTACTTTGTATATAAAAAAAACCATAAAATGTAATACACGATAACGAGTAAGGATACACGATCAGAGTAAACTGCTAGTAATACACAAGCACTAGTAAGGATACACGAGCAGAGTAAATTGCTAGTAATACACAAGCACTAGTAAGGATACACGAGCAGAGTAAATTGCTAGTAATACACGAGCACTAGTAAGGATACACGAGCAGAGTAAACTGCTACTAATACACTAGCACTAGTAAGGATACACAAGCAGAGTAAACTGCCAGTAATACACGAGCACTGGTAAGGATACACGAGCAGAGTAAATTGCTAGTAGTAAACGAACACTAGTAAGGATACACGAGTAGAGTAAACTGCTAGCAATACAAGAGCACTAGTAACTAAAAGGAGTTTTGAAAAATTTATCTTTAGAATTATCAAAATACGATATAAATTAATATTGATATAAATTAAATGTATCAAAATTACTTTGAATGTACAAAAACCATAAAATGTAATGCACGAGCACCAGAAAGGATAGACGAGCAGAGTAAACTGTTAACTAAAAGGGGCTTTAAAAAACTATTTTTAAAATTATCAAAATACTTTCACTCAGATATCGATCTCATAACTCATTACTTGTCAACCACAGATGTGGAATGTCTAAATTTAATGAATTTCCTGAGCGTATTTTAAGCTCCGCGTAATATTCATTCCTTTTTGACGATGATCGTGATCTTTTTTTCCATCGTAAACTCATTGTTTGGCTTTCAAACAAAGATTTATAAATGGCATTCCTATTTACTTTATTTCAAAATACTTAGATTTAAGAAGAAGAAAGAAAAAAGGTTTTTTTAATTAAATGTCGGTTTCCCAAAATTGTTTTCAATTACTGACATCTCATTTTTCGTTCATTCTTGAAAAAAAGACAAGGAATTAATTTCATTTTCAATTATCTCATCAAAGATTGAATGGAGCTCGATTTAAACAGCAGTTTAATTCAGGTAGGGAAGTTTTGAAATGTCAAAAGATATTTGTTTACTTAAATTTATTAAATGAGTTAATAAGAAATAAATTAAATGTATCAAAGTTATTTTTAAGTGCAAAAATCATAGAATGCCAATCAATTTAAAGTATTTTCTTTAAAAGTGTTTATACGTCATAATACTTTGCTCGATTACCTTAAGAAACTTTTTAATAGAGGTAATTTTATTTTATCTTTCATCATTTATTTAAATCAAAATTTATGTATTTACATTGCATTGCATTCGCGTACTTCAGTAGTTTCATTAGTAAATTTTGTTATGAGTTATCCAAAATAATTGAAATGGGTTTCATAATAAAAAAGGGTGTGTTAAAAAATAAAAAATGGGTTTCATAATACTCGCTTAAAAATCAATACTTTGGTAATATGTTTATATGTTTTAATTTAAAATACTTATGAAATAATAGTGATCTGAAATGTTTTATACACAGATAACCATAATTTCATCACATATTGTGATCATGAACATTTTTATTTCGTTAAAAAATTTATAAAAAATTTATACTAATCAAAATAGTAGAATAATTATATAATTTTATATGAAATAAAAAGAATTATCTTTTATAAAGTGAAGATAATTATTGTGCATAAATTGAAGATAATTAATACATAAAATAAAATAATTTGAAACTAAGAAACCATGTAGTATTTTTTAATCATGTATTTTTAATGTATATTAGCTAAGCAGACCCATTTATACGTATATGAGCCTTGTATTAACCATGTATATTAACTAAGTAGAACCATGTATACGTATATCAGCCATGTATTAACCATATTTATTAACCATGTATTTTTTAGAATTTTATTATTATTATTTATTATTTATTTTTTTAGAATATCATATTTCAGGGCAATGCTAAATATTATACAAACCTAAATTTATCTCTGTACATCCTGACATATATACACTCTTAATTTTTTTTATTCTATCAATCATTCACTCAAATTTGGAACTAAAATGCCCAAAGATTAATTGTTTCACTAAAATACTCCATAAACATTTCTGAACTGCACGTACTTTCACATTTTTTCAATTTATTTCTGTTTGGTATTTTTGAGCTCTAATTTACAATCATCATTTTTATTTTTATTTTTATAAAATATCATTATAATAAATTTTTATAACAATTACATTTTACGAAATTGTCCCAGTTTTCTTACTAAAAACCAATTTGGATGTCTTTGAGATACTATTCTATACCACTTTGAGAAATTATGTTTTGGAAACTTCAAGAATATCTTGAAAATCTAGCTTCTCTACATTAAAATTATAAACGGCGTTACTTTCGTTTGCAAATGCTCTATTTAGATGGTTTATACAGTGTTTGGTCTTGCCAAAATGATGGATGAGTATAAATCTAGGTTATTAAAATGTGTATTATTCAAAGGGATGAAAACAAAATACAATAAATATGAAAGATAAAGTTTAAGTGTCAAATTTATCACTGGTGCGCTTCTAACTCTGGCTATAGATTAAAAGTTATGCATTTAAAAATACATAAAACATTCTACGCAGTTTTAAGGAATATCCTAATAATAAAATAAAAAAGCCTGAAATATAACCTGGAATTAATGTTCATGTTAACTTATATTCCAGATGTAAATATGTATTGTTCATATGTATCTCTCACATCAAAACTGTATCTTTGGTTCCAACGATCAATCTTTCAAACAATATCGATAAAAATATCTTTTAAATTGTATTACAGTTTTTAGATTTCCAAAATAAAATAAAATAATTAAAATTATTGATTGCGTAGTTCCATCTCCCTAGCTAAGAAAATGATAATATGAGGTAGAAGATTTTACTTAACTAAATACGTTTTGAATTTTGAAATGTTTTAAATACTTCTTCTTTATTGGAGCAACAATCCCATGGTGGGCCAAGACCGTTTGCCGACTATAGTCATATTAGACAAGGGTCCTACGGTTTTAAAGTGGGTTCCAAGCCTAAGACCTTTTAAGAGACCTTTCATATTTTGATCATTATTGTACCAAGCATATTATGAGAATTTTTTCCTCTGTACTTTCCTTTCTTTTATATTTCATAGATTATTTAATTGTGGAATTATATGTGTATCCAAATATATGGCCAAATTAACCGAAATCACGTCATAAAGTAGTTGATATCTTCTATACACATAAAGGATACAATACAAAACAAATGCATTCAAATAAAGAACAAAACAAACATGTATTAAAGAAAATAGGTACAATATAAAAATTAAAATGGATGCACAATAAATGGATTATTGGAAAAAAATAAATGGACAGAAGTATAAATTTAATACCATAAGGTTACTTTCATTTTTAAATGTTTAACAAAATTTGTAATTTGCAAAAATAATAAATAAAATTTTCAATAAAAAAATAATTTAATTATTTAATTGACTATGACAGAAAAGAAAAATAATTACTGTTAGGGTTGAAAAATTGATATGGCCATTCTAACAATCGAGGAAGTACATTATAATGGAGAAAATGCGTAACATTTCTTTTGCACAAGATATAAATTTCTAGTTTTTTTTTTTTTTTTTTTTTTTGTTTGTTTCTTTTAAATAGATGAACAATCCGCAATGGCTTAAAACATTGTTACATTTTCTTCTATTCTTGTTATATATCCAAAATAAAATTAACTACTATCTGAAATTTTTTTAATGCTTTGTTGCGAATGACACGGTACTCCACAGTTAATTAACCTTTCTCAAAAGAATCCATTCAGAAATAAAGAAAAATCAATTAACTATAGACACCAAAACGCCTTAGAAACAAAATTTCTTAATCTTCAGCCGAGGATCTCCAGTTGAGATTGTTTCAAATTCTGAAGTCTGTTTAATTTTCCTTCGGATGACGTCTGCAAATCCTCAATAAGTAATCCCCGTTGAGCATTTCCCGACTAACTAATCATTTCGTTTGAAAGTTGCCGAACTGTTTAATTATTACTCAGAGCTTTTAATATGCATGAACACGTACTCGTGATCCCTATTGAAACAGAAGCCTTCGTTTCTTGACTCTGAGGTGACGTCACTAGCTTTTTACTGTTCTTCAATACATAAGCTAGCGAAATTATTGCATTAGTAGACAACAATATTTGGCGACAAATCACATTTCTGGCTGAGTGTCTGACTCACACGACTGAAAGAAAAGGCAAGGAGCCACATCTAGATAAAAAAGAAATTGGTGGACAATGCGGCTTTTGTTTAAAGAAACATAACTCTTGTAAATTAAAAGAACAAACAGCAAACAAATTCAAAAATATACAGACTCTTTTAAAATACACTCCTGAAAAATTTTGTTTAATAAGTTTTAAAATGTTCAGAATCTGGAATGTGTTTAATATTAATGATTATTTTTACATTTAAATCGCAGTAATAAGTTTCCAATAATCTTTAGTAACTTTTACTGTAAAACACATTAGTAATTACAATCAACGGCATTTCAAAATTTTAAAGTCATTTCATAAATATTAGCATATGTTTAGTAAAGATCAAAATAGCTAAAGTGATTTTTGGTAAGCAAAAATTAATCCTATGGAAAATAAAAAAAATTATTAAGTTCAGATTCAAAGTATTTGGTATATACCATTTAAGGGTGTAATTAAAGAAAGTATACTTTAAGTTACTTTTATGAATGGACTTTCTATTGTGACTATATATTTTTTTGGATAGAATCTCACAAAGAAAGATATTGCAGAGTACTTTCAGTAGAAATTCGCATCACGTTTTATGCGAACCTCAAATTGAAGGTATCTCTCTTTTACTGCTACTTTAAAGTAGAAATGCATAATGGAATTTGAGAGTCCATTACATTTATTTCAGTTGACTTAATATGCTTTCGTAGTATTTCTCATGGCCTTTACTGAGAGTACAGAGCTTCAATATCTTCGTATTTTATCCGGATATTCATTCTATTAGTATATACTATATTCCCATTAATGGTATACTAAGAGGTTATTGTATTTACCATTTTATATATATATACAATATCACCTCGCTATGTAATCATCTGGAGGAATCTTTCTCTTTTGAATTTCTTTCTAAATAAACACTAAGTTTGGAACAAGAAATAATTCCATAACTACAAAATAATCCGTAAAAGCAAAAAAAACTACTTACATTTTATTGTAAGAAAAACTAAAGTACATAAGTTTCATCTCATTATCAAGAAAGCACATTCAAAATTTAAATTTGTCTAATTTAGTTGAATGTACTTAATTTGTAAATAATACACTAAATTATCTGTGTGAACTAATGTAATCAATACTTTATATCAGTTATATTTGATGATATAAATATTTATGTCGATTGTACTTCAAATTATAAATGATTAAATGATGTTTTATTCTTAATAAAATTTTAAAAATAATTTTATAGATACATTATTTATACTTACCAAAAAAATCGTTTTTCTTAGTAAATGTTTATTTTAAGTAAATTTAATGTTTTTAAATAATTACTATATAAGAAATCTACCACATTTGTCCAAGATTGGATTTCGTAAATAAAAAAAGTAGAAAAAAAAGTATTCAAATAACAAAAATTATAAGAAGTATTTAAACTCAAATATAAAAACTATTTAAAATTCATTTCCTTATTTGAATTCATTTCCATGTCCCATATTTAAGATCTGTAGTAACTTTCACATCAACCGACTATACTACAGTTGTAGAATAATAAATTATAGTTTAAGAAAACTAAAAAACACGCTTTTAGAGTTAATCAAACTAAAAAGTAAAAAATAATTGTTAACATAAGAATAAATTACTGACGAGAAAATTAATGTCACTGTTCTAAAAGCATGGGGTGCTTTGTATGACATTTTTAAACTAACTCTGCATTTCGGAATGAAACTAGTAAAAAATTTTAACGATTGATATCGAGCACCCACGCTTTTAAGAACAGTGACATTAATTTTCTCGTCAGTAATTTTATTCTTATGTTAACAATTATTTTTTACTTTTTAGTTAGATTAACTCTAAAAATGTTTTTTTTTTTTACTTTTAGTTTGATTAAATCTAAAAGTGTGTTTTTAAGCTATAATATTTAAATGAGGTCCCGGTACAGAGGACTGGAACTATAGTTCTTACAATAATTTAATTGTGAGTAAAACAAAGGCTAAATGCGAATATGTCGAGCCAGCCAGGATTGGAACAGGGAATCTCCTGATCCGTAGTCAGGCGCGTTATCCGTTGTGCCACTGTCCCACGTACGTTTCGAATGTCTTGGGTACTTTCATTCTACATGCTCTTCATAAGTTAAAATAAAATCACTAATTCTGGCGATCCTAATCATGATGAGATAATAAACTTATCAAAATATTTTATTGTCGTCTGTCCTTGATAAGTCTACAACGTTTAAATTAAATCTGATCGCTTAAAGTATTGAAAAATCGAGCCCGAAGAGTCAGTTACAAACAAACAAACATGCAGGTGAAACTAATAAAAGCGTATTAAAAAAAGATGGCAGAATTCTAAAATTTCGATTTCCATTTATTATCTTAACTGCATTAGTAAACACAGTAATGCTATTCAATTTCTTTGATTTGATTAGTCATTATGTTTTTTTTTTAATTTTGATTCGTTTTTTAACGATTTATTGAATATTTTCAACTTCTGTCCCAAATTCTAGAAATTTCTTCATTTTAATTACAATATGCAAAAAAATATTACTTTGTTTTTATTTGTAATTTAAAAGAGTCATTAATTTATCATTCAATGCATTGCAAATAATTATGAAAAATTACTTGCAATGCATTGAAGGATAAATTATTAGCGTCATTAATTTATCCTTCAATACAATGCAAATAATTATATAAAATTATTTGCAATGCATTGAAGGATAAATTAATGACTTCTATGTAAAGTCTAGTTGAATCAACTGAATAAACTTTATAGGACTCGAATTCGTTGTAAGAATTTTTAAATAGACAGTTATAGTTCAATCATGGATTAAAAGTATTTGGAAAATTTGGAAAAAAAAAATCAAACAATTTCTAATATTTTATTGTTTTTTAATTATTAAGTATTTATTGTATTTCTATTTTGTTATAGAGAAATGTTAGAAATAATATAAGAATACTTTTAATAAAAATATATTAAATGTGATGATTAATATAGCAATATTTAGAAAACAACAGAATTAAAAATATTTTAATAAATTAATTAATTAAAAAAATCCACAAAAATGTAGTAATAACATATATTTAATATTTGCGTTAATAAAAAATTGCCATAAATTCTGCAGTTCGTCATTAATTATAGTACAAAAAAAATTACTCAATAAATTACAAAAATAATAAAAATAATATAATCAATTAAATTAAATAGATTAATATAAAGCAATATATCAAAATAATAAATTACACAAAATTACTAAATAATATAAGTTAAAGTGAAGCACAGGTTTGAAATATCTTTTTATTTTTATTCAATTATTTTCCATAACTGTTTTTCCTTTAGCTTTATCCTTCACTGCAAATAAATCCAAATTTTCCAGACGCAATTTCAATTTAGTTCCAATTTCTTCCCTTAGCTTTTCAGCGAGATTTTAAATCAAATTTGCTGCGAATAAAGAATCAGTCAAAATAGTTTTAAATTCTTCGCTTTTTAAATAGGATTTAGAAAACAACGTCTACTTTAAAGCAGTCGGATTTCGACTTTATCATTGCTTGGGAAACCGCGCAATCGATTTAACAATATGTGACACCAGGGAAGAGATTTTATTTATCAAGTTTAAAGTCATATTACTGAGTTCCATTTCAGATAATATTCGTAGAAGATATTCTTCACGATATTTTCAAATCCTTTAAAAGCTTTAAATATTTAGAAAATCACATTATCTTAACATCTTAAAAGTATGAAATCTAACTTCACAGAATAGTTGGCGCCAGATTTTATTAAATTACTTAATCTTATTAATCATTTTATTAACAATAAATAATATTTTTACATTTAATTTTAGAGTAACAATTAAAGTTTCAGTTTATTTCGACTTATATTATATAATTTATTTTCTTTACTACATAAATTATAGTTATAAAAATACATTGCTTGTCAAAATTAAAGAATCATCTGAAAAATACAATCACAATTAAATTTTCCGACCAATGTCAAATTATGTAATTTTGTATGTTAATTATAATTATGCATGCTAGTTATACGCAACTAAATGTAAAATTAGACTTCGTCGCAAAGGGTGGCTTATGAAATATGTAAATTAAGGTAATTGAAACGTGTTGCATCATGAAGGTATGTTGGAAATTATAACTATAATGCTGTTTAAAGTGAAATTAGTAAATTAGTTCCCACTCAAAGGTATGATTTAAGTCAAACATGATAATGGCTTTTTAATAATGCACTCAAGGGAATCCAAACTCAAATGGGGTCGTCTCCAAGATCTGAATGTCATTTAAATTTATATCAAATACCATAGAAAAATAGAATTCAATAGCAAAATACAATTCAATAGCAAAATACAATTCAATAGCAAAATACAATTCATTAGCCAAAATACAATTCACCAATAAAATACAATTAGATATCAATATCAAAAATATCAAATGAAGAATTTGGAATTGTTTTTAAACAGTGGTTTAGCCAATAGTAACATCCAACAACCAAGAGCAATAATGGCATCCAAAGCAAAAAAATTTTTTTTTCATTTTCGGCTCAAAGGGACAGAAAAAAAGAGTTCGTTTTTGACTTTAGGGTTTCTACAGAAAAATGAATCAGCTGTTTTATTGCTGTATAAAGCATCCCGAGGATAGATTTTATGTGAGAAAAACAATGCTTTGTGTCCCACTCATACCATCTTCAGAAGTGGCCCGTTTAAACTGATGACGTCGTTATATTCAATGGAACCCCGATGAATAACACTATGTACAATTTTCTGAAGAGTTCAAATATAGCCTGAACAAAAACTTTTGATATGGAGGTAATGAATAGTGAGTAATATCCATCCCTTGTTGAATCTATTTCCGCAGAAGAAGTTATCGGTCTGCGGAAGAAAACAAATTGTCACACTGACCTGCAAAACTTTGAAAAATGTTGTAACCGGTCATAAACATGCGAAAGAGATCTTGAAAACCCATGTAAGATTGTTTAGGTGTGTTGTTAAATCACAATTTTTGTTAATGGATAAAACAAAATTGGACATGTGTAGTCTCAGGTTACTTGTAAAAAAGTTTTCCTTTGAATGGATTGTCTATTTACTCATCAGATCTAAACGTGGCAGAGCATGGTATCTCAGTTATCGAACTACAGTATGCCAAATGTCTTCCCCATACACTCCAGGCACTGAAAATTTCACTTTCAGAAGAATGGTTTGAAATTCTAGAAGTTTGATCAACAATTTGGTAACTTCTATTTAATCACGATGTAAAGTTCTCATTTCTGCTGGAGGTGATAAACATCATATCTAAGAAGGATTTGTTGCAAAACAGGTAAAATCGTTTATTCATATTTTTTTAGATTTATATGAATTTGACATAGTATTGAATACTTTGAAATTAATCTGTTGATAAACATGGTTATTTATTTTAAATGATGCTTGTGTATAAATTGTGTTGAATAGTTTTTCAATAATTAATAGTTATTCTTTAATTTTTTTGAACCTAGAAAGTTTGTAAAGGTTTAAAAATATCGAGATTTTTAAAAAAGAGAAATCAAAATGTCCCGTAGCATGCAAGAATTTAAAAAACTCAAACACTTTGTTTTATGTGCAGATGGATTGTGATGAAGATTACAAAATCATAACTATAAAAATTGTTAATAAAAATATTGGAAACAGAATTTTAAAAAGCTTTAATCAGAGAAAAATGCATTTAGTCAAATTTTTAATTCTAGTTTTCAGTAATTATTATATTTAAAACTTGCATTACAATTTTTTTCGCCGTTTACTAAAGGAGAGGAAAAGAAATTTATTTAAGTGGAAAAAAGTTTTTAAAATAAAAGTGTTAAAATCCATGTTAATTATGTTTATAGTACTCATTTATCTGTGTTAGTTATATAGTAATTATAAATCTGTTTCAATTATATAGTAATTATAAATCTGTGTTAATTATATAGTAGTTATAAATCTGTATTAGTTATATAGTACTTATAAAGTGCTCATTATATAGCACACATATAAATCTGTGTTAATTACATATTTTCTGATAAGATCAAATCATACTATATGTCTATTTAATTGAATAGAATGATCTTCCATCTTGAATAGTTCAGTGCTTATTTTTATGTCTAGATATCATTTATTGGGACATTGCAATAAAGAGTCTTTTTCATATATAATGATTTTTAAATTCGAAGATAATTTTCACGCTTAAAAGTTAAAGTAATTATCGTATTTAATAAATTTCTATAACACAAATTTATATTTCTGTAAAACAAGTAGATAATTTTTTTTCAGAAACAGGAGTGGGAGTAAAATCTAATTACCTCTTTAATGACTTTTACTTAGGCTTAATATGGTAAAATAAAAAAATTCCTTCTAGTTATAATCCTCAATATATATATAGTTGATTAGGATTGCTGTGTAGAATTTATTGCTTAGATTCTTACCAGTTTCAAATTTTTCTCCATTTTGATTTTTAAAAAAAAAATAAATAAAAGGAATTTTATTTTGTAAACAAATGTTTGTATAATATTAATTATATATATATGAAAAATAAATGCATCATTAAATAAACATATAGTGCAAAAATACTACACAATTTAAGTACATTGAACATTTAAATGAAACAATTTTAAAATGATATGAAATAAAAAGAAATTAAATTTTAAATTTGTATTTTTATTTTGCTAACAAGATAAGCTTTTATTTTATATGAGAATCCTTTAATAATAATATTTAAAATAATTTAAATGCAATATGTATAATTGGGGTCTTTCGATAAGTAGGAAAAGATGAAATTGCATTAAAATTCACTAGGTAATAATTACGCAGAAGTGTATATATCGGAAATTGCCAGATACATCAGCGCTATCTTCGAAGCGGATATACCGATTTCGAACATCGGTTATTCTGATGTTGGAATACGATATTTCGATGTTGGGCATCGATGTTAAAAATCTAAATTCCTTTTCTTCCTCGCATAGTTTGAATTCATAGATCAAATCCGAAGGGATTATACAGGTTTGAAAATCGTTATTTCGATGCTGGGCATCGAAATAGCTTTAACATCGATATTTTAAATCGGGTTTCCGTTAACGTAAGAATAATGAAATTGTATATGCGCGTTTAGACTTAAATCGATATTTCGATGCATATCGATTTATCGCCAGGCCTACTCTCCAGAATTTGAGGCTTTAAAATAGAGCTCAAAATATCGAACACAAAAAAAGGGGTTAATAGAAGGCACGATACCCTCTTACAATTATAGAGTTCTAATAAGGATAATTCATACTGGAATTTAGACAGTTTATGGGTTCCTGTACAAGTTTGAATTATTCACCCAGCCACGTGAAAGCGTGTTGCAATTCATAACATAGGGCGCCACAGACAAAAATCAAGTCAGAAAATCTTTGTGGCCTACCCATTCATTGAGTTTAACTGCCGAGAAAGTCATCGACTAGATTAGGTCTGTGTGGACGCCCGTTGCCGTACATTAAAATAAAATTAGGGCCACTGCAGCCCAGAAAAACTAAACACAGGGATTCAAAATCTCAGCTCTATAATGATTTGATATTTATTAATTATAATGCTTCCATCCAGCGCGATGACCATAAAAACTCATGAAAAATGCAGCGATTTGTTTTATGCGCCTTTTTTAAATTATACATTCCGGATGCTTTTTACACAGAATACACACCAATGCATAAACTCTAAAACTCTTTTTCTGTCGAAAAATTATTCATTACTATAAAATATTCGAACTTATCTTGACTTACAACCAAGTACATTTACAAGAAAGCCCCAAGAAAGCCACATTTACAAGAAAGTACTAGCCAAGTCTTGACTTAGCAAGTACATTTTTACATGAAATAAAAGATTTCTCTTAAATATAAAGTATTTCATAATGAAATAATATGCAAAGTTCAAACTTCATATGAGCGTGAATGCGTCATTTGTGAGATATAAATTGCAAGTGCCATTCCGGATCCTTTTTACACAAAATGCATAACAATTTATGATCATCATCATCAGTGGTGCAACATCCCCATGGTAGGCCAAGGCTGTCTGCCTACTGGCAAATTTCTGGACAGGAGATGTTTTATTTTTATGGGGGTAGGATTGTGAGCCTTACGCTCAACACTCTGCAGTCATATTAGACTGAAACCTACGATTTAAAGTGGTTTCGAAACCACTACAAACATCCATGGCACGGCCGTGACTCCAATCCGAAACCCGTAGCACCGAGCGCCAGACCTCTAGTCACTCGGCCATCAGGCCCCATAACAATGTATAGACTCTAAAAATCTTTTTTCTGTCGAAAAATTATTCATTACTATAAATTATACGAACTTATCTTTACTTAAAAGCCTCCTTCTTGCTATTTTATGTCATTTTTACACGAAATAAAAGATTTCTCTTAGATATAAAGTATTTCAACATGAAATAATACGCAAAGTTGAAACTTCCTATGAGCGTGAATGCGTCATCTGTGAGATGTCAGTTGCAAGTGCCATTAAAGCAGTGGAGAGTATTCATGAAGGATCCTCAACAGCACTGAAGATAGAAGACATACCGCAGGTTTCGATCGGTGGCATTTCCGTGAAGCATCATCCTAACAAGTAAGTTTTGAGATAAATCGATGAAAACTCTCTTCTGGAAAGAAGGCCCTGTCTTTTCAACGACTGCTTTCAGTGGGCTGCTCACAAATATTTTGTATTTAAAAACCCATTTTAGTCTTATAAGAATCTAATAAATTTATTTTGTATATTTATAAATTTTTTTTTTTTTTTTAAAGTAATTTTATAAATATATAAAATAAATTTATTAGATTAAAATATATTCATCTAATAATTTTTTTTATTAAATATTAAAATATATTTACTACGATATGCATACTTTAAACACATTGGCATCATTATCTTAAGTGTGGTTTGCATCTATTTTCCTTATTAATACTTGGTTTAATGAAATGAACTTAATCTTAAAAAAAATGAGTATCGGACAAGTATGATGCAGTTTAAGATAAAACAAGTATGATGCATCGGACAAGTATGATGCAGTTTAAATAAAAATTTTTCGCAGTTTTATAAAACATAAAATTGTCAAATAAAGATGTGATAATTTCATGTTTTATAAAACTACGATTAATTAAAAAAATATTAATAAAAGTTATTTTATCTGTAGTATCAGTTATAGAATTTTTAATTGAATTTGTGATAATTTTACGAATCCTTAAAATAATAAATTTGTAAAATAATAATGCATGGTACAAATACCTAATTGTCAATGAGACGTAATAATAATACATAATAAAATAATAATAAATCCTTAAAATAATAATACATGGCCAACTATTATTGTTTTTAAACGTTTTTTTATTTAGTTCAATTATTTTTTTAACAACGAATATCTCAAACCAAAAATATTCAGTTTTCTCAACTTGAAATAAATGCACAGTTCAACAGATCTTCTTTATTCTTCTATTGGGATTAAAGAAAAATAGATTTTAATTAGCAATAAACAATAAATGTGGAAACAATAAAAAATATAGCTGAATCTCCAAAAAGCTATAAGGAGTTTTTATTTTTAATTCGAAAAATAGGAGGCTATTTATGCCCTTCCAACTTAATTACTTTTTTTTTTTCTTTATAGTGCAGTTAATGAACACCAAACTTTTCTCTGCAATTATAAAATCAAAAATTTTTAGTTAGCCAAGGCACTTTAAATTTATAAAAAAAATTTCGACTTTCTATACTGACTTTTACAACATCCAAATAATGAGAACATTTATTTTTCTATGTTTTATGCTAACTTATAAAAGGAAAAAAAGTTTAAAAGCTTTGTTATTGTCTTAGTTTCTCATTCAAAACAGATGGCTTTCATAGCTTTTTGTAGTTTTGTTAATTATACCCCCATTTTTCAGTTTGTGGTTGTATTTTTTAGTGCATTCATCTTCTGCTTCCTGCATTGTTTAAAGTTGGTATTAAACTTTTTAAAACACTTTATTCTTTTTCGTGAATATTTTTATAATTCCACTTATATTCTTTTTATTTCTTTTATATGATTTTTAAAATATTTTCTTCGTGTCTAGAATATTCATATTTTTAGAATTCGAAAAGATTTTATTTTTAAATAAAATAAAATAAACAAAAACATACCACTTGAAATCTAACAACTTTTTTTCTTAAACAAGTGAACATTTACCTAGTTGAACATTTATTAGTTGGCTTCTTCTTTATAAAAAGTTCAATTATGATATAAACTATACTCTTTATCCTTTCGTAAATAAACTTCCTTTTGATCTCTGTGAAACAATATTTTTTATTTGGAATAGTTTTATATGTAATTTGCTTATCCCTTTAATAGAATATTCTCTTCCCAATTATTATAAAATGACAGAAGGAATGTACGAATTAGAATAAATCATGATAAAAAATTTACAAAACAAAAGAGAAGGAGTGTAACAATTAATATTTTGTTTTTTAGCCAAATGTATAAAAACAAACATATCGATGATGAAAAATCCAAAATATCTTTCGATTTGCGTGCCTTGATTTCTTTAATAGGTTTTTTAAGATAAGAAATCTTTCACATAGTTAATATAAGATTAATTCTAAGCAGTTATTTATAACAAAAGAAGACAGCAAAAGTTTATTTGGTCAATTATTGAGTTGTTCAGAAAGTAATTTTTTTTTTTTTTTTTTTTTTTTTTTTTTTAAATTAAAGAAATTTTCCTTATAGTGTATTAATATTTGATTGAATTATATATTCGCCATTTTAGTCCAATACCTTTTGACATCTTTCTGCCAGTAACATAATTCCACTCTCATAAAACTTTTGATCTTTGCTGGCAAAAACTGATCCAAATCATTTTTAATATCCTCATTTAAAGTAAAGGTTTTGCCGTTTAAAAAATTTTGTAGAGGACAGAACAAGTAATAATGCGGAAGTGCCAGATCTTTAGAATATGGTGGGTGTAGTAGTACATCCCATTCAAGCTGTAAAATCTTTTGGCGAGTTACCAAATTTGTATGGGGTCTCGCATTATCTTGGTGGAGCACTATACCTTTTCATTGATGAATTCTGGCCTTTTCTGTTTGAGCCAGTTCATGACAGTACATTTTAAAATTGAGCTCTTGGTATTGTCTGGTAGAAAAAGTAGTTTTAGTAGTAGTTAGATAGGTTTTTTTAAACCAACCTGATTCTCTTGTAATCCCATCAAACAGACAGGATCACCTATTTTTCACCTTTCTTCTTTGGTTAATCTTTTTACACCATGATCTCTTGCGTTTAACATTGTTGTGGAAAAACTATTTCTCGTCCCCAGTGACGATTCGCTTCAAATATGGATAATTTTCTTGACGTTCGAGATGAAACGAGACGTCAATGCGATTGAGCAATTTCTTTTTCTGTAAGAACATGTGGAACCCATATGTCGAGTTTTAAAATTAAACCAAGCGTTTGATTTGATTATGAACTGTCGAATTCGATAAATTTAATCTCTCAGCGATCTCACGAGTTGTTATTAGGCGGTTTGCTTCAATCAATACCTTTATTTTCCCTTTATCTACTTCAATTGGACTTTCAGAAAATGGTGCATCTTCAACATCAAAATTTGCCCGAACTAAATTTTGCAAACCAGTTTTGGCACTTGCATTCTGTCAATAAATCACTTCCATACGCATCGTATATTTTTTTCTTGTTTGAAGAGCATTTTTATTTTTTGATAGAAAAAAAAGTGAAATATACCGAAAATGCTGCTTTCAACTTTTCAAATTTGATAGGGCACCAAACAAAAACCATTCCGCAGAATCAAACAAATATTCACAAACATGTTTTGCTATATCAGCTGTCAAAATATGTAGTGATAATGTGGCTTAAGTGTGAAAAATATAATTAAGTCCTCTTTTTTGGGAAAAAAACGAAATTACTTACCGAACAACTCAATAAGCTAAAAATATCAAATGCATGAGATGTGATAAGAATAGGCTTCTTTAATAAGGCACCACAAAAAATTTCCATTTCTTTCTCTTATTGTTTTACTAATATCAACTTTTCAATTTTGAGTTCAAAAATCTTTAAATATATTCCAGCTGGACTAGTATAATTAAAATAATTAGTAATTTAAATAAATATTATAAATAATATTTATTTAAATTACTAATTATCTTAGTTCTTATAATAATAACAATTGAAAATTATTCTTTTCATAAAATATTTTGACATACTCACATTAAAAAATACAGAATTTATTTGAGAAGTGCCATTTGTGTACCACAAACAGTCCTTGATCGGAAAAGAGGAAAGAGTATTTTCTTCTGGCTGGATTCTTAGTGGTAACTACCCAACATTTGCATGTTTTATAAAAGAAAAAACCTTAAAATCTTTTGCAAGCCATTTCGACTGTTGACGTAAGATTTTCCCACTCGCTGTCGCAACAGCCACTATGTCGGTCTAAAAAAACTTATACCCCGACGTAAAGTATCAATAATCAGATAAAAAAGTTCGTCTTTGAAGACAAACTACGTCAAAAACTATAATCTGTGTAAATATAAAGACTGAAAATTTTCCTCAGTAATTCTTGTTAGTAAAGGATTAATTTATCGTATCATGGAAGACTTAATTCTTCTAAAAATTACATCAGCCGAAACAGCTGTGCATCTTTCTCTTGATGGAAAATGGTGATTTTGACATTTTTTGGAGAGCTGTAACATCGGTTTCTGTGATGCTTTTTTTAGTTCCAAATTGTCTTGATTCTGTTTCTGCTTCGCTTACTGAGAGGGAGAAAGTGTCTATTTATAGAAACGCTGTTATAATATTTCGGTAAAGTGACATATTTTTCGCACTAAGCAAAGGCGAAAATCTCCTTTTATTCATTCACAAATCTAAACGGAAGTTCTGATTTAGTATATGACAAGATCTATTATGGTGCTTCCGCAAGGGTATTCTTGCCAATGATAGCAGAAAGAGATCGTTAAATGTGCCTCTTTCACTGAATTAAACTGAAAATAAACAGAGAAATTAAATAGAGAATACAGTAAAAGAACTAGAAATTTTCTTTTATCAGTGTAAGATCTTGAAAAAGTAATTCAAGTTGAAAAGTTTTAAAATTAAATATAACAATATACGTTTTTTTCCATGAGTGTGGAGGTTCCAAATCATTAAATTATTTAATTACTACGATAAAATTGTTTTAACTCAAAATAGATTCTTATCGCATCTCGTGCAGCTGATATTTTTAATTTAAATGACAAACTAAAATTTTGCTGTCTTCTTTTTTATAAAACAGTGAAGCAATATCAACGTTTTACTTAATAAATGCTTTGTCATATATAAAAGTAACTTGTTTTAATGATCCGTAAAGTTGCAACTTGATAAAAACAAAATTGTAAAAAAAAATTCAAAAGAAAATGCAGTCGTTGTACAATTTCATAAAAGAGTAAAACCCAGACTTCCTTTAGTAGAAAATTATTGCGTGCCTTTCATTTGTCTTTAGTTTTGCAAAAGTAATTTAAAATAAAACTGTTCTATCATGTTCAACTTAATATTTATGTTATTGTTTTCAACAGCACAAAAAGTGGTTATTAGGGAAAAAATTACTTGAAAAAGTTTTTTTTTTTTTTTTGTCAAGAAAGAAAATCACAACACAAAAATTTCACTGTTTTAACATGTCATTTAACTTTTGTTAGTACTAATACTAGTTAATTTAACTAATAATAGTTATTAATAATACTAATTGTTTTTTTCTCAAGTCTTGTTTGCTGTTAGCGCATGGCCCACGAACAAGCTAATTTATGATGTTAGACACCAATTTGGTTGTCAGTGTCACTTATTGGTACAGTATGCATGAAAATAATGATTAACTGAAGCACTTGTAGAAGTAATTGAATTGCTTGTCGAATTTGGAGACCATTTAGAAAAATCTAACAATACAGTCCGACAATCGACGAGAGTATTTTTACATTCGTCCACCAAGTTTAACGGTTTTTCAAAGCAATGATTATAGGTCGTGGCTCCAGCAAAATCGAATCCTTGCTTTACCTGCTAGTTAGTACGATCTACCTCCATTGTATAATTTACACTATATATAATGTATAGTAGTATGTATACTAATATTACTATATAATTTAGTACTTTAAGTAAATTTTAGGTGAATTGTTACATAACATTTTAACTGATTCACTGATTAAAAAATATTATTGTAAAAATTCCGTAAACATTTTTGTTTGTCTGTATATATCAATAATTAATGTGAAAAACATATAAAAAATTATTATGAAAGATAAACTGTAGTTGTACAAGAAGTTTTGCGTATGTAAAATGAACAAAAATTTAATAAATAAAGAGGTACAGGCTTCTGCCATTATTCACTTGCACGTTGTCGATAATTCAACCGACACGTATACTTATCCAAAAAATTGAGAATATGAGGAGGATAAATTTTTGTTAAGCTGAAAAATATTCAGAATAGTGTTTTTAAAAATTTACTGAGTAAAAATAAAGAAGTTAATCTTGATACACCAAATTAAAAATAACCTCAAGAAATGTAAATACTTCAAAAAAAAAAAGTAATGTCCTTATGAAAAACCTAAACTTTTGTACCAGGATAATATTGCACATGATGTGGGCAATATTAAGTTGAAATGTTTTGTACTGGCAGCATTATCTCTTTTTGATATTTTCTTAAACTTTCTTAATGTCAGCAAAAAATAATTATTAATTGTTCTTGATATTTTGGGGGACAGTAAATTTTTGTTTATGTGTAGTGGCAATAGCTAGAGAATTTGTGCTTGCTCGTGTTGTAGTTCTGAAGTTCTTTAAGATAGTTTTTTACTCTACTGTGAGTTGTGTTTTAATTAATATCACTGTGTTGTCAGGTTATGCAAGAGTTTAAACTAGTAATAAGGCGTAAGAAGCATTATTTGGAGTTGAAAATTTGATCTTTGTTAAAGTAAAACAGTAGTGTGGTAAGTTTAAATGAACATCGAATTCTGGGTGAAAATTTATAGGATTAAAATATTTTTTCATTATGCAAATTTCAAGTGAATATAATTAAAAAAAACTTATTCCTTGTATGATGCAGTTAATGGTAAATATAAGATAGATAGTACAGAAAATTTAATTATATAATGTGACTCTGATAACGCGTAAGACATTTGGATATATAAATTTAGTTTGTGGAGGTCCAATTGATTTTTGTTAGCAAATATAACCCATCACTGTAACATCGATACTGAAACTGAATATATAATTATTGCTGAATTCTGTAGAGAACTCATTTGCATCAAAACTCTTGTTGAAAAAATAATTAGTGAAAACATTTAGACGACATTAAACATTAGGCAATAAAAGGGCTATTAATTTAATAAAATATAGGATTATGAAAAAAGAAGCAAAAATAAAGATTTAAGACCCAATTTCATAAAGGAAAATATAAAGGTTTTTTTAAAATAAAATATTGTCCAACTGATATCCAAGTAGCTGACATTTTCACAACACATAGGACGAAATAAATTTAACCAGCTTAAAGTAATAATAACCAGTTTAAAGATAAAGACGATAAGTGAATAAGAACAATATACTTGCTTTAAATAGAGTAACTAGAGTTAAAACTATCGCCGTTGACGTCTGCCGTTTTACTTTTCAGAGATTTGATTAAAGAGGGTGAAATAAACGTTTTAAATTCCTATATTTTTTGGTGTTTATTTCAAATTTTTTTTTTAAATTTTGTTTGTATTAATGGCCGTTAACATCAAGAAAAAAGGAATTACTTTAAAATTAATATGGTAAATTAATAATTAAGAAATAGTAATTAATTGAAAATAATAATTAAGGAAATGTATTAAAAAGAAGTAATTTTAATTGTGTCTGATATTTTTGTAATATGGCGACAGTTAGATTTATTTTTTTAATATTTAGGAGCCACGCCTAGAGAATTTGCACTTGCTCGTATTGTAATTTATAAAGATGTTTACAAATGCTTAAAATAATTTTTTTACTTTGCTATGGGATGTCATTGAATTAATATAATTGTATAGCAAATTAATATGTTATTTTTAAAGATTAAACGGAAAAGTAATAAAAAATAAATGAAATAAATACAAAAACAATTGATTTAGGTCAGCAAATTACATTAATTAAAATTAAAAATCAGTTTTAAAAGTATTTGTGGCTCAACTAGTACCTAGTTGTTATATGTGTAACTAAAGTGCAGGAGAGTTTGAGTTCGCCTTCGATGGCGGCTTTCATTGCAATTATGTTTTCTGAAACAAAGAGACTTGATGAAGATAGTGACTGCCTGTGTATGCATCTCGCATAGACATTCAGGATGCATAGGGATAGTTTTCCAGGTTTTCTCCCCTGACACGCAAATGCGGAACAATCACTCCTACAGGACCTCCGGGTAAGCAATGTCCTCCCTTTATCACCCTTGACATATATGAGCGGAATACGAGACTTACTGAGGTACAACAAAAAAAAAAAGTAGCTATAGCGAACGAATTAGTGTGAGTAGTATTATTCCTCATATTCCATTTATAGGTGAAACATTTAACATTTTACAATTTCGTAAAATACACTTAACATTTACTTAAGATGATAAAAGACTAAATATCATATGATATAGCATAATTTTTTGTTCTAATGCAGCTGGCAAACACTTAGACAGCTTGGTCTTGGATGCCTTAAGGCAAGCGCTGCACAGACGTTACTCACTTTGCATTACCCAGGGGCGCGTGCAACTTGAAGATACGGACGCGGAGTAACAATGCCCCCGCAGCCCTCTACGATCCTATTAGGACAGGGACCTACGGCTTAAAGTGGATTCCGAACCACTACAACAAACACCCATGGGCAAAGCCGGGATTCGAACCCGATACCTGTGGTACCGAACGCCAGAGTGCTAGCCATTCTGCCATCAGGCCCCTATGATATAGCATATTGACACAGTAATATCCATATAAATGGAATGTTAAATGTACAATAATTAAATACTTCTTTTTAGTTTCAATACATTAGCCTAACAAGGAAAGAGAAGAATTGCTAAACTATCGCCAAGGATTTCAGTATTTTACTATGCAGTTTCAGTGACCTTTCTGCTGCCTACCAAAATCATCTTCAAAGTTACGACTTCAAAATAATTGCTTGAAAATATTTCATAAAATGTGAATTTGTTGAATCTTTTGGTTTTTGTTTTATGAAAACTGCAAAGTAACAAATGTAGGAATAACTCTACCATAAACCAATAAATAAAGTCACGATGAAATGTTTCTTCGAATTTTAATGCATTGAATTCAATGACACTCAATATGCAATGTATTGGCATAACAAATGTTTCAGATATCACAAAATACTATCATATTATTTTATGACCCACTGCATAATTCCAATGACCTTCTTACTGTCCTCTAAAATCGTCCTCAAAATTCAGTCACCTGGAAAAATTATTAAATAATTCCAGAACTAGAAAAAGAAACGAAAATAATGAAAATCATTTCCTGAAAAGTAAAGGAGAACGGAAGGAAAATCACGAAATCAAAAATTGATGGCAGTCCATAAAATTTATTTGTGCTTAGAGCTTCTTCCAAGTGCTCTTAAACTTCAAGTAATAACTCATATTCTGAGCTCTAAAGAAGAAAAGAACCACATAAAACTCCACTGCATAAACGGTATCTCATTATTTATCAACCTTAATGTTTCAAGTTCCTACCGTCGACATATTTCCAATAACCAATGCAGTGACTTCTGCACTCTTCAGTTATATTACCTAGGAAAATAATCCGTCTGACGAAAAAGTACTACAATAAAAGAAAAAAGAAAAAGAAACTCGTCTCGGAAAGGAAAGAAAGAAGAAAGGGAGAGAGAAGAAGAAGAAGAAAAAAGAAGAAGAAGAAGAAAAAACAGAAAGGAAGTAAAAGATTCAGATAGCGTCTTTCGAATTTATGCGTGGAGCTTCGAGCGTTTTTTATTCCGACACTATTTTGAAGGCTCCTGTTATGACGCATCAGTCATACAACCCTAATTTCGAAAGATATTTTTAGTGAACGTTTTTCCCCCTCCTTTCTACTTCAAGAAGAGTGTGTTGGCGGTTAAAGCGTCGAATATTTATATGAGTTAGAAGGGTTTTTCACTGTGCTTTTCTGTGGCAGCACTAGACTATCGCCAAGATCCTCGAATTGGCCTCTAATGCACTGAATGCCGCACACACAAGGCAATGTGTTTTTGTTTTTGACTGTCAAAAGTGTAGAAGCCGTGAAAGAGATCTGAAGTCTAAAAGACAGAATTGAGTCTCTGTTCTTTTGCTGCTGTGGTGCGTAATACTGTGGGATTACACGTTTCTTCAAATGTGAGGAATTGTTGTTCATTGGAACGAAATACATACTGAAATCAAACAAACATCAATAAGATTTTGTTTGTGTCTTTACCATCATTCTTATATAAAAGAATACAAGATTCATATGGGATTTCAAATTTATAAATAGTTCAACCATGAAGTGATCTTTGATTATTATTAACAGGATAAAGTAAACGCTCTGATCGACTGAAAAGCACATTGTTGTGGATAGCTACTCACCACTAAAGCATTTAAGTGATTAGCAGTCAAATTTTAAATTAAGGCATTTAATTTTATGTCTGTTACTGCTGTGATTGCCATAACCATTGACCTGCATTAGTTAAATAACTAGAGTTTGCAAGGAGATCTGATTATTTAATCATGAGAAAGTTAAGTCTGAATTGGTTTCGAAGTCTTTCTTATAGTCCACCGGATGCAAATCGCCCAGAAGGTGCCACTGCAAAAAATAATAATGCAGATTATACTCGGATGCGACACTATTCTACGATACCTGAAGACAGGAGATCAGAGACTGCGAAGGTAAGATATTTAAATTTAATATTCGTATTGCAAAATATGTATGTAAATTTTCTATTGAAGTATATGAATTTAATACATTCTATTGAAACTAATATGAATTCTTGAAAATGTTTTCAAATCTCCATTGCTCAAATTCCTTAAAAATATGAATCAAAACATGGAAACGCCTAACATTTCGAAGCTTTATTATTCGGCGAAACAGACTTTATAAGTTGATTTAATCTGATTGCATTTCATTGTGTACCAGACATTTATGTATTTCATTCGGAAAAATTTATATTATCCTTCTCTGTCTTTTCATTTTTTAAAGAAAATAGAATAACATTTTAATAAAATTATATCAGTTGGTTTTTCTTTTATTAAAATAAATTATGAAAGTCAAATTCAACAAAAAATATGACTCAAAACATGTCAACAACTTATATTTTAAAGCTTTACTATTCGGTGAAACAGATTTTATAAGCTGGCGTAATCGGATTACAATTCATTGTGTACCAGACATTTATGTATTTCATTCGGAGAAAATGTATTTTCTCCTTCTTTTTTTTTTTCATTTTTTAAAGAAGATAGAATAGCATTTTAATACAATTGTATCAGTTGTTTTTTCTTTTTATTAAAAAGAAATTTTTAAAGTCAAATTTTAGAAAAAATATGAATCAAATCATGTAAATAACAAATATTTTGAAGCTTTACTATTCGGTGAAACTGATTTCATAAGTTGAAGTAATCTGACTACATTTCATTGTGTACTGACATTTATGCATTTTATTCGGAGAAAATTTATATTCTCCTTCTTCATTTTTTAAAGAAAATAGAATAGTATTTTAATATAATTATATCAGTTTTTCTTTTATTAAAGGAAATTATGAAAGTCAAATTCAACATTGTGTACCAGACATTTCTAGATTTCATTCGGAGAAAATTTATAATATTCTTTTCTTTCTTCTCCTTTTTTAAAGAAAAGAATAACATTCAACACAATTATATCAGTTGTGTTTTCTTTTATTAAAAGAAATTATGTAAGTCAAATTAAAAAAAAAAATATGAATCAAAATATGTAAACTAATACTTGAAAGCTTTATTGTTCTGTGAAACTTAGTTGACGTAATATGATTACATTTTATTGTATACCAAACATTTATGTATTTCATTCAGAGAAAATTTATATTCTCTGTCTTTTTTTTCTTTTCATTTTTAAAGATAATAGAATAAGACTTTTTCTTTCTTTTTCATTTTTTTAAAGAAACTAGAATAAGATCAGTTGATTTTCGGTTTCATTTAATCCGTTGGTTTTCCTTTTATTAAAAGAAATTATGAAAGTAAAGGTTTTTAATTTTTTAGTGGATAAAACACGCAAGCTATTTTTTAAATCTTTATTAAATTTTCCAAAAAATATTTTAACCATTTTCTTTTCAAAATTTAATTTTTGTTTTTTTTTTTTATGATGTTATTCAGAGATTCTAAAAACTTATTATACAAATTCTTAATAAAACATTTTATTCTATTTTATGGAAGCTGAAAAAGAACAGTAACAAAGAAGTCGATATAGATATTGATATAGTGTTAGCTACATAATGTTGTACGATTTGAAATGAAAATACTTATTAAGTATATTTTATAAAAAAAAAAAAAGATTACAATTCTCTTGTGATTACTTTTACTTTCCCATTACAGACAACTATATCGCAATAAACATAATTTTCTTACAATTTTGAATTTATTGTTAAAACAGTTGACGTATACACTATAGCTGGTATGTCGTAATGAAATATAACAACAAATCATTTGAAAAGGAAGTTTTACGAAATAATGACATTGATATGAAATTTTATTTTGACATATCAATTTGAATCTCGAATTTTACTTATTTCTGCTGATGTCATTTTAGTTTATATCACCAATTAATATTTGCAACTGTTGGCTTCAAAAAACAATTTTATGCTAGAATCATCGATTTATATCTATAGTTTTTTTAAAAGAACTTTACTTAACTTTACAAAAGTTTTCTGACCATTTTTTCCCCTCGAATTTATTTTTGCACATTTCCTTAATATGAGTATTTTTAGGTCTGTTTTCCAACATCCAAGAACTCTAAACATAACGGGAAAACCTGATTTCTGTTACCTAAAATAAGCAGAGTCTAAACTTCTTTTTGTTTTCTGATTCCGCATTAAAATTTCATTACATTTATGATGGAATTAAAATTTAAATAGAATTAATGAATGAATTAATTTTTAATGGATATAATTAATTTAGGATGGAAATACGATTACTATACGAATCTGTAAAAGATGACTTTTTAATTAAAATATACTTGTGATTTTTTATTAATAACTACTATCAAACTCTACTTCATATTAAATTCACATTATATCTTCCTTTTTCTCTTAGTTTATGCTTGAATTAACAAAAATGTCACAAATCTAAGAAGTAAATAGCGAATGATTTTTTCTTATAGAAAGTTGATTGTGCCTAATGTTGTTAATCCTGCATGTAAATGAGTTGATTATCGTGTTATGTAAAATGTGTGTTATCAAGTCCTTACTTAATTTCACAAATGTTTTCTGAGCATTTTTTTGCTCGAATTTATTTTTGACATTTCCTTAATAAAAGTGTTTTTTATATCTATTCTGTAATATCCAGAAACTCTAAAAATATCGGGAAGAGCTGCAATTCTATTACCTAAAATAAACAAAGAATAAACTTCTTTTTGCTTTGTGATTCCGGCTTAAAATTTCGTTATATTTATGATGGGATGACTATTACGATATGAATATGTAATAGATGGCTTTTTAATTAAAAATATACTTGTGATGCGTTATGAATAACTATTTTCAAACACTATTTCATATTAAATTCATGTTAAATTATTTAGATCTTCTTTTTCCCTTAGTTTATGCTTGAATTAACAAATGTCACAAATCTAATATGTAGATAGCGACTGATTTTTTTTATAGAAAGTTGATTGTGGCTAATGTTTCTTGTAGAAAATTAATCACGCATGTAAATATGTTGATTATTGTGTTATATAGAATTAAAATAATTTAAATAATAAAAAGCAAAAGAAACTCCGTATATCGTCAGTTCAAACGATTCTTAGATTTATTTAAGAGATGATACAATTTCCTTTTATTTCAAATTCCTAGTTATTTATACCCTTGGTAAATTACTAATTGTAATTAATCTATTTTAATTTCTGATATTTTCTTTAAAATAATTAATTTATTTTTAATGTAATTTAATAATAATAGTAATAAAGATAACAATATAAGCTAAATATTTAATTTGACTTACCTTGTTAGGTTATTCTTTTATAAATTACTTGTTGTTGCACTGCTCCTGGAAAGCCTGAAAATACTGTACTATTTATATGGGGTTTTTTTCAAAATCTTCTTCCGTTTTGAGAGCAATGTTGATGTAGATAACTGTTTAAGAAATTCGGTAACTTTATATCATTTTTATCTTACAATATAAAGACACCTTATCTATAAATACTCACTAAATTATAGATAAGATTTAATTTTAGCTGTTAAATTTAACTGTTTGATAAAAATAACAGAAAACCGCTTTAAATATGTGATGTAAATTAATGTAATCTAAATATTTTTTTTTCAATTGTCAAACTCAAGATATTAATTATTAGGTTGTCCATACTAAGAACTACAAAATTCAAAAGCTATTTCATCCTTAGAAAAAAATTATATTCTGCACTGAAATAATAAGTACCATACGATTTTGTCATAAGAACTGGTCTTAGAAAACAAATTTCATGCTTAAAAAGAATTTTAAAAACTAAAAAAATTAATTTTTTGGTGATTTGGGTTGCATTTGAAAAGCAGAAATTTACAATAAAAATGTAAAAATGCAACAGTGTTCTAAGAAATATTGAATAAATAAGAAAGTTTCGACTACGCCTATTGTTAAAAAGTAAACTCAGAAAAAACAGTTTATGTTTTTATTACAATAGAAGAAAAGGCAGATTTCGAAACGGAAAAAAAGAAACTAGTTTCTATTCCAATGGGTTTTCTCTGGCTTTCAGTAAGAAATTAGGGTTCTTACATTTTAAAGAAGACAAATTTTCAATAGTATACCTTAACAGCTGAGGACGACAACTTGAACTGAGATAAGCCGATCAATATAGAGAGTTATTTTTCGCTCGAGTTTACCTCGTGTTCCACGTGCCGGTATAGAGAAAGTTAGCAATTTAATGTTTGAATTTCCGTTACGATTAAGTTTTTGCGATTCTTTTTTGTGTGTTGAGAATATCTTGAATATATTTTATCATGCTCTAGAAGATTTTTAAGAAAATGTATCGAAGTATAATACTTAAGAGAATGGAAAAATAAGTGTGTGAAAAAAAATAGCTTAAGCAAGTACAATAATAATGCGTTCTAATAAACAATGTTTTAATTAGATAGTGATTTTATCAATGGGCATAGTCAAAAATTTTTTATTTACAACTCTCTGAATGGAAGAGGGAAATCTAAATAAATCCAAAACAACTTACTATACATGGATTCATTTCCAGTGAGTTTCGAATGAAACTTAGGTTCAAAATAAAGAATTCAACACCCAGTTTCAGCTTGAATTAGGTACTGTTAGTTTTTAACAACTTCGTTTTTCACTATGTTTATTTTTCCATTTATTTAGTTCCTTTAGTTTAAATAACTTCGGCTCTTTCAATTCTTTGTTTTCAAACAAAGTTTTTTTGGGAAAGTGGACAATTTTTTTTACATTTTTACTTTCGTTATTTCTTTGTTTTTCATGGTTGAGGTAAACTGTATTTTTTACTTTTCTTAGTCTTTTTAAAAGCGTTTTCTTTTATAGTTTATTCAATTTAAGCATTTCAAAATAATGTATAGAGATAATTGTACTTTAAAATAATAATTAAGTACGTATAAAAAATTACCATAAATTAATGCTTCATAAAGGTATTTAAAAATGCAAAAAATAAAACGAATATGATATGTTATTTTTATGTTTTTAAATGCATTTTTTTTATTCTTGTAATTTGTTATTGCTGCAATAAATGTAATGATTTCAATATCAGTAAAAATTTGTTGATTGAATTAAGATTGGAATAAATAAAGTCAGTGAATTGCCAGAAATAATTTCCAGTGAATCTTTTCATGAAAGATACTGTATTTATTTAACAGTCTTCGTTCACTCATTTTAGATGAGTGGATACAATGATAAGCCTTTATATTTTGCTTTGTATTGAAAACTCAAATTAATATCTCCTCTTAATCATCTTTAAAAGGATGAAAACTAATTTCGTTGAAGGAATTTTTTCACCAAAATTGCATTCAGTGTAAATATATTTTTGGACATTTATTTTAATAATTTAATTATTCTTGGAATACTTATGTTAAAAGATTGTTTTGGTTTCTAAGGCATTTCAAGAGAATTTAGAAAAATTTTTATTTTAATTCTATGTGATATAAAATCTTAACTGTAAAATTAAAAAGAAGATTCTTTTAAAGATCATTTTTATATACTTCATTCCAAGATGATTAAATTGTTCATGAAGCGATATTTTTCATTCCACCCTAAGCAGAAGAGTTGAAATCTAAGAAAGTGTAGTGTTGTGGACAGGCTTTTTTCTAACCAAGAATTTTGCAATTGTTCTAAGACAATCAAAATTGACAAGAAAACTCTACACATTCATCTTAATTCATCAAACTGTCATTTTTAAAAATCGAATTTATTGAAAGTTCTGGTGGTGTTTTAGATACCCTAAGAAAAATAGAGAAGAAATTGCGATAACAAGTAGACATCTTAGCCTAGAGGATCTCAAACTGTGGTGCATGACACTAAGAGGAGTCCAAATTGTTTGTAGAGTGGATGTGACATTTTTTACATAATGCAATCCCCTACAAAAGCAATAAATCAGAAAATTAGCAAAACTAGACAGCTATAAAATCTCTCTGATAGATCTGATTATTGCTTCTCTTCACTGCTACGAAATATCTCTGATAGATTGATTAGTGCTTCTCTTTATTACTACGAAATCTCTCTGATAGATCTGATTATTGCTTCTCTTCAATGCTACGAAATATCTCTGATAGATCTGATTATTGCTTTTCTTCACTGCTATGAAATATGTATGGCAGAAACAACTGATTCAGAATGTAATATATGTATGTATTTACACTTATTGTGTTTAAAAGCAGTTATTTATGAATACAAGCAACATATTGGGATCATTTTCAATGAAAAATAAATTTAAAGAATTGTTTTTAGTCGAAGTTTTGGGCGTATGCTGGAAAGAACTCTATTTTAAATAAAAAATAATTAAAATTCTATATTTTAAATATACTTTCCCGAGAATGGCCCTTCTACTTTTCAGTTAAGAAATCAAAGTTCTGTAGCAAATGTTTTTAAAAAAAATCTACAGCATTTTTCTAAAAATATGACATTTTCTTAAAAATTTATTCTTAAAAGCAAGATGATCTATTTCACCAAACATCGATATCTCAATGTTAAATTTTTTACACGTATAGAAATTACATATTTGCTAGTTGTCTATCGTTCCATTGTAATACAATATTAATTTATTGCAAGTAATAAAACAATCGTTTTAGTGTATAATATATTCGAATATTGCAATTTCAAGTAAAATGACCTCCATTTATGTATTGCTAATCGAAAGGGGGGAATAATACGTTTAAAAATAATACGTTTTTGGATTACTGTCATCTATATTACAAATTTTTTAAATTATTTATTAAAATTTAATTACTTAAAACTTAATTTTGGAATTGCGTGATATAAGCTATGTGTAATATGTAAATATGTGTGTTATATATGTAACTATCTGTGTTATATATGTAATGTGTTATCTATGTTACATATGTAATGTGTTATATATGTAACTATGCGTAATATTATTTGTAATAGTATTTTGGAACTTATGAACTATTTTTCCATGTTTAACTCATGGAATTCAAATCTCTTACAAAAGATGTGATTTTAAAATGAAGATTAAGTATTTCCTACAAAGCAACTGGTCCAACAGAGATATTCATTGCATTTTTCTTATCAATGCCTTCAAACTATACCTTTACCAGGTTATTTTAGAATTTTAAATGAGTGCAAGAAAAGAGAAAAATTTGTCGCGAATCTTATTTAGGACGATAAGTCAAAAACCAAATGGAGATGGAAGATTGGAATGGTATTTTTCTCAGCTGCTTTGAAACGAAACTTCTGCTTTTATTTCTATTTTCTCCCCCATCTCCAAAATGGAACCGTCTGTCTGAGGGAATATAAAAAGATATCATCAATTTCATGGGAGTTTTAACTTTCAAAACAGTTTGGAATTAATAAAAAAATGCCACCATGTTTTGTGTCAGGGTCTTGTCACTTAAAATTATATTCATTTTGAAAGAATTATATATGGCTAATTAGCAACCAAATAAGATTTGGTGGCAGTGTTTGAGTAAACTAGCTGGAAAAGTTTTTACCTACTTACTCAATGTATTGAGTTACTATTGCAATTTAAATCTTTTACTCATTCTTCAAGTTTAGTTAGTTTTATTGAAGTTTTTCTAAGCGACTAAAACTTTGGTGTCTGTTGTTGTTTAATAATGTGCTAAATTGTGCTAATTATTTTACTGGATGTCAGTTGTAAACAATAACTTCTTATCGACTTAGGCTGTTTGAATTTCAGTGAAAGTTTGGATAACAACCTAATGTTATAGTTTAATGTTCTTATAAAAATTATTATTGTTTGTCCGTATAATTTTGAAGTTAACATATTGAAATTGAAATTTTTTAATATATGTAGAAGTACACCAGTTTTCATCTGACTTAAATAGCTTTCCAAATCAATTAAAATGTTATTACATATAAAACAAATCAATGGTGAAATATTCTCTTTTAGTAAAACATTCGAGTCTGTGTAAATATTTTTAATTAAAAATTGTCTCACCAATAAAAAGTTTATAGTTCTTCATATAATATACAGTTTAAGATTTTATAAAAGGAATGACAATTATATTATAAAAATTTGTGAATTTTTAACAATTTGTAACAATTTTAACAATTTTTGCCGTGATTGGCGTTATTTATTTCAGTGTCTTAAAAATTTAAATATTTTAAACTAAGAGCACTTCATTGAAATACAGCACTTCATTTTCAAGTTTAAACAGGGTTTCAAAAATAAAAATCGTACATGCAGAGAGCTTATTACAAGAACTGTTTATCCTTGAAAGATAAAAATAAAATAACAGATTTTCTTGAAGCATGAAAGATTTCGTAATACAAGCTGCTAACATTACAAACAATTTGCGGAAGTTTTCATGAAACGTCATGTAAACTTCAAAATCTGATTTTACCTATTCTATCTTATTTAGAAAAATTCGGAAATGCATGTGAGAAGTTTAGGTGTAAAAGATGTCAGAAATGCTCTTATCCATTACTTCATACTTGCCAAAGCTAAAAATATGACCATTCCAAATCCTTTTCTGAAGGAGCTATTTTAAAAATAAATCAAACTATGGGTACTTTAGAAACGTTTGTATAACGGCATTTTCAAAAGGCCCTTGGATAATCTTTAAAAGGTTTGTGAAAAGGATCGGGCGTAAATCCGATTGTCATTGAAACCAGGAAAATGTTCTTAATGGAGATTGTTATAAATCTTTGAAATAAAATGGTTGCATTTATCTTATCCTCTTTTGTCCATCAAAAGCTTACAGTTTCAGATCTGAGAAATGAACAGCTCTAAAAACTTTTTTTTAGGAGAAACAATCATAGTTTTCTTGGAAGTACTTGCCCTAGCGCAAAAGTTTAAAATTATTTTTTGACAAAAACCTTCAGAAATATATCATTTACTTGGAAGAAAAGCAGCATTTGGCGGGATTAACCCATGTGTGCTAACAGTGAAGTTGAGGAAATATCACTATATAAAGGACTATACATTTCCAGTACATTGTGTCCTATATCACAAATATTGTTAAATTACACTGAAGAATTAAAATTACATTGTTTAATTAATCGCTGTTGGGATTTTTGAGGTTTCGGTTGCATTACTTTTTCGTATATGAATTATACAGGATTTCCTGAAATGGGTTGACATTTTTAAAATAAAATAGTAAACAAACAGGGACAGTTATTGAAGATATTCTTACAGGAGATTAAATTATGGGGACGGGAATTTTTTGTTAGTATATTTCCTTGTTATGAAATTATCAGCTCACGTGGCATGTAATAAATCAATGTGCTATGATGTGCATGTATTTCACCTACAGACAACTAAACACGATCCTTTATTATTGTCAAATATAAATTCATGGGGGATATAAATAAGAAAAAGGCTTTATGATTATTTTGTTTTCTTCACACTGGACTCGCTTACATGATGTTCATGTAGAACTGAAATGTAAGAAATGAGAAGGAACTAGGAGCAAACAGTTTTACAGTGCAAATGAAGCTTCCAAGAAAGAATGAACTTCAGCCATTAAGGCTTTCTACTTTGGTGCTTTGATTTCTTTATTTGTATTAATGCCAAATGTCACCGAAATGTGGCGTTTTGGCTCCAGACGATATGATTTTTTTAAAAAACTGTTGGAAATCGCGGCAATGGTATTGACATATTCAATATTTCGGCAATACGAAGTACAAAATTAACAACTATTAAAATGGCTATACATTCGTTCATTAGGTTTTGCTCCAATTCCGCAAATTCAGTGGGATTCTTTCTGTACAAAAGAGACCCCACAATAAGAAATCACTGTGATTAAGATGTGGCTAATACAGTGGCCAATCCATGCCTTACCCTCTGGTGTGCTGATGCATTTTGACTTTGTTTAACATTTCTAGCTAATTTTGCAAAATTTTAAGCTTTGATGTCTTGCTCAAGGAAGATAAATCTGCAATTTTGAAAATCGTTATTTTCTCTCTGCTTTTAAGACATTCTTAATGGTTTGGCTCTGTTATAATCTACCAGTGACATCCAAAGATGTCCGGCATCACATCCTCATCTTTACTGGTTCATTAAAAATTCTCATACAACATTCAGTATTTTTTCTCATTAAATCTGTATTGAGGTCTCTTTTTCGTCGCTGTCGTACTCTAACCTAATCAATGGTATACCAAGACAATAAATATTCTTCACACTTTCCAAATACTTGATTCTTTTTCACCTCTCGAATTTAAATATATCACTTTGCTTACTCATCATGTGAACTACATCTTGCCACCGCGCTACACTTTCGGTGACGTTGGTTCCATTACAAGGAAATAGACAGCGTTTTTGACCTTATACATCAATCTCCTGCAATAATAATTTTAATAATGGTCAACGCTTGTTTTCTATTCCGTTTTAATACTCAATTCATTTCATAAGATATAGTAATCTGTTCCTTCTAAAATGAAATGAACAAAAACAAAAACTTACGACTGCTTGCCTTTTCAACAAAAGTAAATATTCCAACTAGAGATAATGATGAACTGTTAAATTAAACAACAAATCAATAGTTCTTAAAATTTATTTGTTGCAATAGTTTCTCAATATGAAAATATATAAATTTATTTTGAATAAAAGCAGCTATTTTATTTTTGTTCTTTAAAAGTATCTAATCTTAAAAGGTTTTTCTGCACATTTTATATATTTAATGAGAACTATTATTCAATTTTAGTGTATTCTTCGTAATATTCATAATGAATTTTCATTTTGTATAAGCAATACTTCTTGTCCTTTGGACATATTTTAGTATTGCTATTTAGATTAATATATGTTAAGACGTATTATGTACGTTATGACGTAAACCTAGATAGAAACTGACGTACAGAACCATATGTCCAAGAAGTATGTCATTTTGTCTGTGGGAAAAGAATAAATTCTGAACTAACAATTTATTGTTTTTCCTTTTTGGTTTTATCTTAAAACACTATTTACACTAAACTATATGTATTAACTACACTATATTTTCTTTTAATACACACAAATTAATTGTTAACTTTCTACGCATCTCAAGCTCGGCTGCGTGGCTTTTTTTTTTCTTACTTTTTTAAAGTCAACTTCTGCACCTAACATTACTTCTAAGAATAGGGAGGATTAGGTATAACGCCTATTTTTTCCTCTTGTGTAACTAATATTGAAAGTGTGAAAATTTAATTAATTTGGATCTTAGTGAATGGTATATAATATAGAGCAACTATAATCCAATTCTATAATTTATTTGAAAAAAAATTATTCAATTTTTATTTTTTAAAACATTATTTAAAAAATGACTGAATGAAAATGTTTTCGTATTTTGAGAAAGTTACTTATATTAAACACATTGTTGTACAATGTGTGTATACCTGCACAATACTTGTATATTGTTGTACAATACTGATCTCAAATTTGAAATTTTATAAAAAGTAAACCCTCAATCGGAATTTAAATTTGCAACCAAAATATCTTTCAAATTACTATAAAGATCACCCTTATTCACGTCTATCAACATTATGATGAACCATTGAACATTTTTTTCCTAATTATTTTAATATTAGAAGTTGAATTATTCCATAATAAGAATCTTTTTAGTATTTTGGAACATTAAACACCATATAAAATTAAATATGACAAAAACTTTTAATTATTCAAAGTTTATAAAAAGTTGCACAAAAGATTTTCATCAATGTTTTTATTTTTCAGACTACTGTTAAAGTTCATGGTATTGTATTACAAATTTTGTGACATGATTGAAAAACATATTTGCATATTAATATGCTTCTCTTCTCTGGTATTCTAATAAAAGAACCTAGTAATTTACGTGTAGGAAAATGCATTGTTGCTGAAGTCTTCATTTTTCTTTTGTACTCTTCTTTATATGTGAACTGAAAATTCACTTTTTTGTTTGTTTCTTATAATACTGTTATTAATACAACCGAGATTAACATGAAACGTGAGCGAATCTGTGTAAGGTGTGGTATGTCTTGAGTTATTCAAAACAAGCTGAAGCACGAAAAAGAAAAAGTCTTTTTATTTTCCTTACTTTAATTTGTCGGTTTACTTTGGTTTATTGGTAACTTTCCAATGTCTTTGAGAGATTTGACGGAGAATTCTCAGACTAATGATATGCTGTCTGGAAAAAAAGACATTATTATCATTTTCTATCATGAGCTCATTCTTCTGATCTTGAAAGAGAAACGCCCACGATATACACTACTTTAACACTAAATTTTCTTTTTTCTCTCTGAGCTTCTCCAAGTGTTGCAAAATTTTCTATTTCTATCTGCATGCATATTTAAAACCAACTTAAAAAAAATAATAGTAACTTATGAAAACCAAATTTGGTGTGAACATAACATTTATAAAATTTAAATTATTATTATTATTATTGTTGTTGTTTTTGGTATACGAAGGATAGCATTTAAAGTAATTTAAATTTTCTACAAACTTTCATCAACAAAAACAAAAAAGAAGGTTTTATCGATTTATAAAAAAAAATCTCATAAGTTTAATTTTATTTTTAAAAATTCAATACATAGATCATTTACCTGAACTGCCATGCTTTGCTTAAATTCAGTATGTATTTCGTGTGTAAATATTAGTTATCCTAAAGCATCAAAGAATTAAAGCATCTCAAGTATTTTAAGCATCTTAAAGAATCTTTAGCATCTTAAAACGATGAAGTTTAAGTAAGTAATTTTAATTCATATTTCTTTCATTTTAGGTCGTTAAAATGTGCTGTGTTTTGATTTTAGTATGTAATATAATAGTTGTTCAAATTATCTTTAACATCAACCTAATAATTTTTCATTGTATTTGTGTAAACAATACGCTTATTTTATTTTTTTTGCTCATTACTTTTATGAAGCCTATATTTATAATTATGAAGGAAACTAGTATCATCAAATTGCAAAGGCTTAATTAATTGTGAGAAAGAGGTATGTTAAACTATAAAAAAAAAAATAATGGAGAATTGTTTAATGTTTTAGTTTTTATAAGTTAGAAATTATTTATTAATATGGAATTAAAATGATAATTTTTACTGTGTGTGTTTTTTATAAATAATTTCGAAGTCATCATAAAATTTACCTTTTAATAAATCATTGCTTAAATTGCTAAAGCATAGTACTAAATTGTGAAAAATATTAAAAATGAGAATTATTTTCAAATATTTCAATGATATAATTTGCACGTTCATTACTTAATTCTCTTCGAAGTCATAAAAATCAGCATAAAATTTTCCTTTTTAGTAGATCATTGCTTAAATTAGTAAGGCATAGTATTAAAGAGTGAAAAACATTAATAATATTAATTATTTTTCAAATATTTTGGTGATATAAATTGCACGTTTATTATTTAATTCTCTGGTAAATAATAAATAAAGATAGTTGTTTTGAAATATTTTGATGATATGAATTGCACATTTATTATTTAATACTCTTCGAAGTCATAAAAATCATCATAACATTTTTCTTTTTAATAAATCATTGCTTAAATTACTGAAGCATAGCACCAAAGCGTGAAATAATAAAAATGGTAATTATTTTCAAATATTTCGATGATATATATTGCACGTTTATTATTCAATTCTCTTGAAAGGGCTTATTTTTATTTTATTTTTAGTGTCTTTCTTTCATGGAGGAAAGAAAAGGAAAACACGTTAGAAATTCAAAGGAAGACTTACTGAATGAACGTATGTTGTCCATACGGAGAAAAACAAATCCTGTAGGTTAAGAGTTGAGGAAACGTTTTAGAAAAGCAATAAACAACTTCATCCCACAGGAAGAACTCTGCATTTGGTTTAAAATAACACGGTTTAAATCTACTTTTCACTAGAGATTTGTCTTTCATTCATCATAGCTTTCAAATCATCTGTTTCTTGCTTGGTTTAAAATTACCTTGTAACACATTTCGGTATATTTTGTTATTCAAATTCCCCTTTTAAATTTATCCTAGCGTTAAAAGTCAAATTCAGTTTGACTACTAGTTTAGAGTTTCTAAAAGTGTAAAAACAATATTGTTTATAAATCCAGAAAACGTTACTTTTCCCACGAGTTTGTCTTTAAAAATAATATTGAAATCCTTAATTGATTAACAGGCATATTTAATACAAATAATCTTGATATTAATTAGTTAAAACAATTTCCCTATAGTAAACAGTAGGCATAGTTACCTTTTTAACTAAAAATAATCATGGTAATAATTTAATAACAAGCCATTATGCAGATACTCTAATGACATGGATTCGATTTAAAGTCGTTAGAAGCACTTAATTAAATTTAATCTCTTTATAGTGCAGGTTGAAACTTATTAATCCAATTTTTGTAATCTGTCATATTAGCTAATCTTACATGTTTTGAGAACTTGCCACTGTTAATTTGAGAATCTGACACTATTAATTTAAGAATCTGCCCCCAAAAAGGCTCTATAAGTAAAATTTAAGATTTAAAATAATTCTCCATTCTAACTCTCTATAGTAAGGCTTGCCAATTTTAGTTCTGTAGGAGTTCAGTTTCCTATAAGAAAAATAAGTCGTTCCCCAGTTCTAAGATTTTCTGTTTTTATTTCCCTTTTTATTAATTACGATCAAAGAAAAGGTAAAGAGGAGGATGAACATGAATAGGCACCTATATTTTCTATTATTAAACATTTTTCTAACATATAAAAGAAATGAAATGCTTATTAATAACAAGTAATAAAAAAAAACATTTTTAAAGTCAATTCTACTTTTTTTTTTTTCACTATATTGCAGAAAGTCCTTTATAAATAATTTTAATTCATTTTTTTTAGTTTATCTGCGCCATATATATTGGTAGATATATGCAACTTAAATCTAAAAAAACACAAATTAATTAATTAAATTTAAGTACTGAATTAATATTTGGAAAAACTGTATTAACATCAAGTGTCATCCACTACAAGTTAAAAATGGATTTGAACTTGAGTGGATGAATAAAAAGTATTTTATTAACGATTGAAAATTTGAACAAGATATATATAGGGAGAGTGTGAGCTAATAGAAGAATTGAAAAGATTACACTTTCGTGTTACTGGATGAATCTTTCATATTAATGCATGCCAACAAGAATTAAATCAATGCATCTTTATTAATAACGGAATTTGTAAGCAAAGAACTATGTATTATTCACGTTAATTTTAAAATAAAACTATAAATAAAAAAATCTATTGATAAAAGTAACTAGTGATCCAAATCAAGAATAAATTGTATGTATTCACTACAGTTTTTAACGTTGGGATACACTTTACGGCCAACATATTTCCCAAATTGTTCTCTGGGCTATTTAGCTATAAAAATTAGATCACATTATAGAATGTAATTTTATTTTCTACTATAGATTTCTTTTATATCAAAAATATTATATTTGGATGCAATTCACTTCACAATAATTTTTTTAATTGAAAAATTAAATATATTATTTTTAATAAAAATAATACTATATAAAACAGTCAGGAAGACTTTACAAATCATCAATTCAGATGTAAGTTTGTTTTCATGTTTTGCATAAGTTAACACATGGAAACTACAAAATTCGATTCACTACTGATTATTTTTTATTACCATATTTATACAAAACTGAAATAACAAAAGAAAAAAAAAACAGTAATGAAATAAAAAAAAATTTAAATTAAATAATTTGAAATCCATGTTATAGAGAAAATCTAAGCTTCATTATTATAACTACCATTACTACTACTCACTATTAAATTTAAATCTATTAACTTTATAAACAAAGGAAATACTACAGTATTTCCTTTGTACAGTACAGTAGAAATGTTTTTAAATCAATTCCTACTTTTCTTTTTCACTATATTGCAGAAAGTCCTTTATAAATAATTTTCATTTAAGTTTATCTGGTGCCATCTATGGGTAGATATATGCAACTTAAATCTAAAAAAACTAAAATTAATTAATTAAATTTAATTACTGAATCAATATTTGAAAAACTATATTAACATCAAGTGTCATCCACTACGAGTTCAAAAAAAATGTTTTTGAACTTGAGTGAAGGAATAAAAGTATTTTATTAACGATTGAAAATTTGAACAAGATATATATAGGGAGAGTGTGAGCTAATAGAAGGAATTGAAAAAGAAACTGATATTAATTAAAAAATTTAACAGATATTTAATAGATTATGTCAGACAGTGAAACTAAAATTTATTAATAAAATTTTCAGAAACATTATGTATGTCTGGCATTAATTCTGTCTACTTCATTTTGCATTCAGGTATGCTGTGTGGTATTTTTGTGCACACTTTTTGGGACTTCACATTTTTGGCAAACATCAGAATGTCCTTGGGAGAAACCGTAAACATTTTGGCCGACAGTGAGCGGACGTCAGTGTGTCTTTCATCTGGCAACCACTCAGATAAAAGTCCCGGATATTATCTGTGATGACGTCGATATATTTTAGCAGAAGTTCACTTCAAAACATCTCAGTCTGCAAAATTGTGGCTTTCCTTCTGTTTGGTCCGTTAAAGAAAAATATTGCCAAGATCTTTTATGAAACAACCCAATTTATTTTCAAAAAGGAAAACATATATAACAGAATATCTAAAATCGAATTTCAGTTTCAGAAAGACACAAAAATCAATTGCATTTCTCTAAATTTGACTTCGTTGAAAACCAATACAATAATATGAAAAACAGTACTATAATATTCCATATATCGTTTTTCTAACCAAATGTATACTATAAAAATTATGTTTATTTTGACTGTTATCTTAAGCAATGATGCTCATTTTTCAGTATATATGTTAAGCTATATTTTTCAGAATTTATTGATACCTTTTTTAATTACTCCTTTCAGAAAATTAATATAATCCTACTAATTTTATATTATATCTTAATTTTATATTATATCTCAATTTTACGTAATATCTCAATCTGCTATATTTGCTAGATTGTCAAAAAATATTAAATATAAATAACAAAAATATCTAAAACCGAATTTCAGTTTCAGAGAGAGACACAAAAATTAATTGCATTTCTCCAAATTTGACTTCATCGAAAACCAATACAATAATATGAAAAGCAGTACAATAATATTCCATATATCGTATTGTTAACCAAATGTATATTGTAAAAATTATGTTTATTTTATCAGTTATCTTAAGCAATGACGCATATTTTTCGGTATATTTGTTAAGTTACATTTTTTTCATCAATTTTTGATACCTTTTAATTACTTATTTCAGAAAAATAATATAATCCTACTAATTATATATTGTATTTTATGGAGTTGGACCTGTACTATATTTGCTATATTGTCAAAAAATGTGAAACATAAGTAATAAAATATCTAAAACCGAATTTCAGTTTCAGAAAACCACAAAAATCAATTACATTTCTCCGTGTCTTGTCGTCCCGGTCTAATTAGCCCAAAGTGTGCCCAAAATGACCATAGAGCAACAAACCAAACCATGTCTTGCGATGTATTGTTTTTGCCAATCATTTGTTTATTGTAAAAAATCTTATTTCAGATACAAGTTAATATTTTAGTTGTTTTAAACTATCACGTCACTTGCCCATACGTTTGCAAAGTCTTTTTCTCATAACAATTGTTGATACTTTTTAATTATTCGTTGTAGAAAAATAATATAATCCCAGTAGTTTTGCTGTAGACATAATTTTTTAAGGAATTAGATCGAGATTATATTTGCTGGATTGTTAACAGCATCACGAGGCGTTTGTTTTTCAAAAGACTTGGCAACATGTGCGAGATTTAATGCCGACTCTAACACATTCCCTGTGATTATTTTCACTCTATCTAATACATTATTGTCTTCGCTAAGAACTATCTATTGAATCTAAAAGAGTATACTATGTTCTTTGCGAGAACAAAAGGACAAAAAGAACATTTAAAATTACACTGCTTGATCGGATATGAAGAATAACGTATTTAAAGATTCATTTATAAAAAAAATCGATAGACTAGTAGCGATATGTTTATAAAACTATATTAGCTACTAAAAATAAAAAACGTATACATGAATTGTTTATTCATGCTATGCCTAAGAATACGCTTATTAATATATTTTAAAGCATTTTGTAGACTATTAGCAATATGTTTATAAGAACAATGCTCGCTACTAAAAATAAAAAAAAAAAAAATTGCATAGTGTTTCTTACAAGGAAAATTTATTCAAGCTATGTCCGAGGATACGCATATTAACATATTTTAACACATTCTGTAGACTACTAGCAATGTGTTTATAAAAACACTACTCGTTACTAAAAATAATAAAATTGTATAATATTTACTATACATGAATTATTTATTCAAGCTATGTCTAAGAATAAGCCTATTAATATATTTTAACACATTCTGTGCACATTAGTTTATACCATTTTTTTTATATTCATAACAACAAAATATAACTTTGGACAGATGAGTTAATTAAATATTTAGTTAGTATTTATATAGTATTAAATTAGATATTATATATAAATAGTATTAAATATTGAGTATCACGAGTTAATTAAATATAGTTGGATGATTTATCCACATTAATTTTAGGTTGAAATATTTGCTTAGATGTCTTGATTTTTATTTCCTCTTAACACTGCGCTTGATTTAATTTCTTGTTTATTTACAGATTACAAACTTGATCTGTGCAATACTAGTCCGAATATAATCTCCAATAAGTAATTTCAATGTTTTAACCTTAATAAACCCCACTCGTGGGCATCTGCACGAACTAGCGCGTGGTAGAAAGAAGTTGCAATGCATTGCAGTCATTGCTTTCAAAGATAACTTCATTGGTGATTATGACAGATTGCTTCGCATTGACAGCCTAACTGCTTAATTGGACACAGAGGCAGTAAACCTTGAAATTCATGGTGAAAGGAATCACTCCAACGTCTCGTACTAGTGAAAGTCATCTGACCTCATCCATTATAAGGTGATCAACAATATTTGCAGATTTCCCAGACAACGCGCAATTGCTCTTACATTGGAACAATAAAGATAATTATGTTTTCCTAAACAAATTGATTTTAACATGCTTTGTTATTTTCATTAGATGTTATGCATGCTTTGTTATTTTTCATTAGATGTTATGCATAATTTGTTATTTTCATTGGATATTATGCATTCTTTGTTATTTTCATTAGATATTATGCATGTTTTGTTATTTTCATTAAATATTATGCGTGCTTGGTTGTTTTCTGGCATTTTGGCCTCTTATCATTTGCTACTAGAGCAGCAGATGCATTACAGTTTCGATATTATCCAACATGTATTACGGAAGGCCCGCTCGCTGTAGTATTGCAATCAACATTTTCCGTTACTGTTTTTGAACGAACACTCTCCAGGTTTGATGTCTCGTGCTTCGCACTTTCCTCTCGTCCTTTTCGAACCTAGTGGAAGAAATTTTAAATTTACGGATTTATAGTTCTCAGCCCCGGCATAATCCTGGAAGCTTTCCGTTTAACTTTGCTTGCTAGGTTTCAAACTAGGCTTCTCTAGCCTGGATACTCATGAGTTGTTTACCGTTGACATTTCAGCTGAAATGCAGTAAAAGTTGTTTAGCATTTTACATATTATCATAAAGACAAATATTTTTATGTGCACATTTTTTCCTCGTAGAAAACAGCTAAAATTACTTTTATCAAACAACTTTTAGATAAATATAGTTTTGTCAGTTTCTTCATTATATATGACAAAATTCATTTAGTACTAAGAATATTGCTTCCATTGATTTTTTTTTTTAAAGTATTATCGAGTGTTTTTTTTTTTTTCAAACTTGTTTTTACAAGTCCACATAATAGACAGGATTCCTTGTTTTATTTACATAGTGACTTGAATAACATTGAATTCATGCATGATTTCTGGGCTTGATCAGCCAAAATTATTGAACTTGTTTTTTAAGTTATTGAAATACAAATAAACATATTTAATTTAATACTGATATTTAAAATACAGAAGGAATTTTGCTGCATTTTAGCTAGTAATATTTAAATATATGAAAAAAATAATATAAATAAATGAAAAATTAAAATATATAAATACAAATAAATAGAAATTGTGAAATATATAAATACAAATAAATAGAAATTGTAAAATATATAAATACAAATAAATGAATGGAATTAAATGTCTAGTCACAATAAATCTTTCTAATTGATATTGAAATTACTTAAAAACTCTATTTACTTAATCCTTAAAAAATAAATAACTGACTTTCACAACCCTATTCTTTGGAAAATGATAAGACCTCTTAAACTCTCGACTCAGTAAGAGAAAATTCTTTAAATCTATATTTATAGAGTTAACGAATTTAACTCCATTTAGCCAGTAATACTTAGGTATATGAAAAATATTTGTTTCGTTTTATTGATTTTTCTTAAAATTTTGTTTTAAATGTTTGGATGTATGTTATTATTAATGTATTATTATCATATTCCCCAAGCTTATAAAGTGCATCTCATATTTTATGATTTAAAACGATTTTGCTCATTCTAGCCTTCTAAGATTTTATTTAGAATTAAAAATACATCTTCCTACAATTTAATAGTAACACAAAAATTGAGCTCGTTTCATCGTAATATATTTTATTTAATATTATAATACAGGAGCAATAGCTAATAAATAAATGTGGCAAGGAATAGTGGTAGTGGATATTCAATATCATTTCTAAAACTGCAAATGAAGCATAAATAATATAAATAAATGTAAATTGTAAAATATATAAATACAAATAAATGTAAATTGTAAAATATATGTGAATACAAATAAATGTAAATTGTAAAATATGTAAATACAAATAAATGTAAATTGTAAAGTATATAAAATACAAATAAATGTAAATTGTAAAATATATAAATACAAATAAATGTAAATTGTAAAGTATATAAAATACAAATAAATGTAAATTGTAAAATATATAAATACAAATAAATGTAAATTGTAAAGTATATAAAATACAAATAAATGAAGGACATTAAATTTCTAGTCACAATAAATCTTTCTAATTGACATTGTAATGATAAATGATAAGAAAAATGATAAGACCTCTTAAAGCTCTCGACTCAGTAAGAGGGAATTCTTTAAAAACTATATTTATAGAGTTAACGAATTTAACTGCATTTAGCTAGTAATACTTAGACATATGAAAAATATTTATTTTTGTTTTATTAATTTCATTTAAAATTTTGTTTTAAATGTTTGGATTATTAATATTATTATTATATTCCCCAAGCTTATAAAATGCATCGCATATTTTATGATTTGAAACAATTTTGCTCATTCTAACTTTCTAAGATTTTATTTTAAATTAAAAACACCTAAAGCACCTTATTTTGATTTAAAAACACCTCCTTCAAAGTAATAACAACACAAAATTGACTTCGTTATATCGTGATATATTTTATTTAATATTATATTAAATGGTATTTTAATAAATATATATGGTTTTAAATAATATTATATTATTTAATAATATTCTATTAATTTAAATATAATATTGTATAAATTATTTTAATTAATATTTAATATTATATTAAATTTTGTTGTTTTTAAAGTAATATATTTTATTTAATATTATATTATATTTATAAATATATGTGTAAAGGAATAGTGAATATTCAATATCATTTCTAAAAATACAAACGAAGCATAAATAATATAAATAAATGTAAATTGTAAAATATATAAAATACAAATAAATGAACAGAATTTAATTTTTTTGTCACAAAGGAAGCTTTCTAATTGACATTGTAATTATTTAAAAGTCTATTTAGTTAATAAAAGTCTATTTAGTTTAGTTATTTAGTTAAAATTCTTCTGGCTTCCACAACCCTATTCTTTGGAAAATGATAAGACCTCTTAAAGCTCTCGACTCAGTAAGAGAAAATTCTTTAAAAACTATATTTATAGAGTTCGATGATAAACTTTCCCAATACAAAGAAACCGCAAGCTCTTCGATAAATTCTATTTGACAGGTACATGTGGGTTGAAAATTGAATTCCTTGTGAACTGACACCCTCTTTATTGTATTGAAGAAAGGCTGGGGCAGTAACATGTGTTCGTGACTAGATTTATGCAACGAAATGCTTTTTGCTTTGAAAGGCGGAAACCTTTAATATTTATGGAAATTTATATGGATGGGATAATAATTTAAATAATTCATGTATCCCTCTCGGCGTTGGTCTTTTGATGAAGAAATAGCTTGAGGAAAAGAACTTTTTCTCTCTGTTGCACAAGTAATCTGATTATCCACAGTGACAAAGGCGTAATTATGAAAATTTTCAGATCTACGAAGGGTTATTAATAGAATGAGACAGTTTAGAGGTTTTAGTTGAGATTTTTTTGTTTGTTGAAATTTTGTCCTTTTCAAATTCAAATTTTGCTTGGAGCGAGTTGTTGCAATAGATAGTGGGTATTCTAACTATTGTTGTGAAGCAAGTATTTGAAAAAAAAATAACACCTGTTACCAATATGATTCGAGATGACTGCAAAAAGGGGATGAAAGGATTTGTTTTATAATTATTTCTTTAACTTTTTACGTGAAAATTCGTTTCTTAAAAGGAAATTCCAAGTAATAACTTCATGCCACTCGCCAAAAAACCTGCTACTTGTTGTTAAAGAACCTGCTACTTGTTCAACCTCACGATCTTACTCTACAAGAAAAAGTTTACTATTACATCATCATTTCTATTTGATTATTATCGTTATCGTTGGTATTTTCGTATGTAGGCAAGTTTAAAAGTCATTTCACAATTCAAAATATAGATATGTTTAGCTAAAAGTGGTTTATTCGTATTAAATATAAGTTCTACTAAGTATTTTACACTAGAGGACTCAACTGTGATTCGTAAACGTATAGTTTGGAATTAACAAGTGATCTTACTGTATTACAATTTTGCTTGTTTTACTTACTTTTGTCACTGAATACTTACTTTATTATGGTAAGATTTTATCTTCCACAGATAGCCTGCCTTTATTATTTGATTATGATGTACAGTTGACATATAGATTAGTTATGATAGCTTAAAGTATAAAATTAAATTATAAACTATAGTAATAGCAGCTGGATGATGGCAAATGTAATATAATAATATGCTTTCAAATGTTATTAATTTACTTTTTCTCATTGTTAATAAAGGTCTTTGCAACAGAAAATACATCAAAGCTATAACCACATTTTGATATTTTTCATTATTAATTTGATTTTTTCATAATTAATTGAAACAAGAGAAAGGATTTTTTTTTTTCGTTTATGCAAAAACTAGTGATTCAGATACAGGAAGTTTTCTGTTACCCCAATAATCCAAGAAATATATTACAATTTTTTTTATCTATTCAACGTTTTAAGAGAAGTAATAAAAGATAAATAATATAATAAATTAAAATCAACTTGCCTTAAGAAATTCATATTACATAGTATGTAATTTACTTCAGTTAATTTTTGTTTTTCGTGCCTTTTAACTTTTACTAATAATGTTACCCAGTAGAAAGAAAAAAAAAAAGCAATTATTAACAATAACAAGAAACTATGTCAGCTGTTATGACAGAACACACCTTCTACTATATATTTATTAGAAATTAATGTAACCGGTTTTCTTTTTAAAAATAAACAAGAAATAATGATGTAAAATTTTTTGTGAATTTATTTACTTCAATGTAAATACGCATTTTTATTAACGATTAAAAATAAATAGGTAAACGACACAAATACTTCTTGAGTGAATTCAAATAAATTTAAATAAATTACTAAAGAATGTAACGACACAATTTATTTTCCTATAAAAGTTTTTCTTCAGCAAAAATTTAAGAGTTAAGCTTATGAGTTAAATTAACATTTAAATTGTTGAATTAAATATTTAAAGTATAAAACAGCAATGATATAAAAAAATTGTTTAGTAAAAACTGCTATCGTAGTTTTTGCTTTTTATGAAACTCATTTTTTTACATGTTGAATTTATGTATTTAAATAATTATTCATTATCAATGCATATTTGAAACACATTAACATTATTATCATCATTTACAATTTCCCACAAAGATACAATGTTGTTTAAATTATCAATTTTGTTTTAATAGATTATTGGAAAAATAATTTTATTTCAATAAAGAAAAAAAAATACAATTTTGTATACGCTCTGTAGAATCTGTATACTAAATTCCATTTTTACTGTTAATATAAATATGGTTAAATTACTTTTAAATGATTTCATAGATAAATTTTAAAATGATCAAAATTGTGTATTGGAAATATCTTATTATTCATTTACAATCTGGAAAATTTCACATGCATAATCTCCTAATAATCTGCTGGATTTTTCCTTTTTTGTAATTCAAAATTTTATTTTATTTAACTTCTAGAAAAATTGTTAAAACCACATACAATCATGATAATCCAAATACATTGCTATTTTCTATATTTGTAGTGAAACAGAACATAATGTATAGGAAATATCTTATTATTTATTTACAATCTGGCAAATTTCACATAATCTCTAATAATCAGCTGGTTTTTCCCTTTTCTGTAATTCAAATTTTTATTTTATTTAATTGTAGAAAAATTTATTCACTTTTGATAAAACCTCATACAATCATGATAATCCAAAAATATAGCTATAACAGAACAAACGAAACAGAACATAACGCACAACAAATTGAAATAATTTATGTTTAAGATATTTTAAATATTGTCAATCAGCAACATAAATTATTCTAAATCAATGCTACGATTTAAGCAAGTTCTCTGTATTTCTGTACGTAATCTTTAAACTTACAATAGTAAGCTATTATTATTATTATTATTATAGTTATATAGTTATTTTTAAATCATATTACATCCCTTTATTCTTTACCTTGAACTAAAGTTAACTTCAACGATAAATCTTCACAACGGATGGAGGAAAATATTTCAAACTATATCGGGAAGAAATTCATAGGAAAAGGAGTGACTTCAAACTTTGCAAACACAAGATTAGATAGGAATCAAGTATAAAAATGTTAATGTAAACTAATGAAAGTGTCAATCAAACCAGCCAAGGTTGGGCTGGAAAGAAATATTTCTATACTAAAGAATAAAAAATATAGGAAACGCAAGAGGAAGTTTTCTATGAAAGTCTTTCAAGAACAGATATGATGTGTGCAAACGGTGATTTGTGTGCATATGCTTGATTAAATGTACGATAGAGATTTATAACTGGAAAGAAGTCCTTGTAGAAGCTCAGAAAGTGTTTTAGATATTAATAAAATACTGAACTGCTGTTTTAGATGAAAAGTGATGATTTTTTTTCGGCAACTTAAACAAAAAACTGTTTACTTTTTCTGTTATTCAATTTTATAGTATTTCTTAACTTATTATTAAAAGTCTAAGAGCTATCTGTCCCATAATTAATAATTTGATGACATCAAACTTCCTAAAAATCTGATTAAACCCATAGAATTTCGTAGAAAAAACCAATTTGTTTGTTGTACTTTCTTTTAAATTTTATTCAAATCGATGTTGGTATGGTGTTGTTATTCAATTTTACTTAGATTGCTGTCGCACAAATAATTTTGCAAATTCAATACTGAGAGAAAGCATAAATGCCTAACTATTTTCTTCTTATGATTTAATTTTAAGACTTATTCTTTCAATTTTATATTTTCAATAACTTAACGTCAATATTCATCGTTTTTTGTAATCGTTTCCAAATTGGTAGATGCCTTTATCCACTTACATTTTCTATTTCTTTGTTCCCTCTTAGTAACATTGATAAAGTATTAGCAATGAATAAATATAAAATCATATAAACTTAAAAAATAACAATAACAGATAAATTGAACGAATTCTCGAAATTTTGAAGAAATTATTTTCCGATATTTATGAGAAAATTAAAACAAACTTTTAATTCTGATTCAATCTCAAAGCCAATTACAGTGTAGTTTAAAACTTTTATTTTATCGATTTCCTCGAGAAATCTATATAACTAATAGTTAAAACTGTTCCAAAATTTTTATCTAATTTATTTTATATTTTTGGGTTTTTAAAAACGCCCCCATAAATGTAGTTTTGGCTTAGTTAAATTAAATTAGTTCAATTAAACTTACTCATTACAAAATAGAAATTTTGTGTTTTAAGTTGCAATATTGTTGTGGTAGTTCTAAAAATAATCTAAAGACTATTCTTCATTCAAATTATTTAAGTGATATTTATGTTGAATGAACTGTCAACTTTTTTCATATGTAACATAATTGTTGAGAGACTTGTTTCTTAATTTAAGGAAGATTTGCTACTTCTCCCCAATATCAAAGCATGACTCTCTATAAAAAAATACCATGTTCTATAAATGTTCAATTGATGAAAAGCTTGATGGGTGTTTCGCTGGCCTAGGAAAAAAGAATCAAAAGCACGGAAATAATCCAGAAATTTACGAGTGGGATAGGCGTGACATTATCTTTATCGGAAAATGATCCCAGTATGGAATACCATGAAGGGCAAACAAACGACCGCATGATATTATCAACAAATAGCTATACTGTTACAGTTGAACACAGGATATATGGCGATAAACTCTCGAAAGAAATAGTATTCTTACCCATCACATAAGGGATAATGAGGTGTGCCTTTATAAAGCAAAGGATCATTGAACTCTGAAGCGGATTGAATTAAAAAACTGAAGCGGACCTAAAAACTATGCGATACTAGACTGATGGCAGCTGTAATGATTGGCTTCCATACTACTCCCAGAAGACTGATGTGGGATTAAATACAGACGTTTTAAAGGCCGCTGTTAATGTAACCTGAATCAATCAAGCACCATGAGCTGGAGGGTATTAGGGGATATGGAAGAGGCTGTAGCAAGTTGAATGGTGGACAACGATGCTGTTGATGCTGTTCGGAACTCTAACATACCCATCCAATCATGCCTTATATTCATGCACCTTGCAATTCAAAGCCTTCATTCAACCGATAAGTTATTTCTAGCAATAATAGCCCCCACAACACTTTTGCACTACAGTGTTCGTACAGTAGAGGTAGCTCGGTACGAGCAACATTCCGACTATGTGATCATTTGCGAAGTTGCCCAATCGGTTGTAATATCTTTGACAACATCGTAATGGTTATTACCTTAGTATTTCAGGGAACTGCCAGGAATGTCATCGAGGAAAGAAAAACCGTTACAATTGTTACTTGTTTATAAAATGCTGACTGCGTAGTAAAAGACATGGGCTATAATCTCATTGCCATTAAAATTTAATCATTTGCATCATTGTATAAAAAATGGGGATGCAAAATCTCGAGATATTTTTTTGAGGTGTTCGAAAATTATTTCCTAAAAATATGCAATTATATGTATAAATATGCTGTATAAAATTAATAGGTGCTGGTTTTCACATTTGATGCACTCTGACGTTGTCTGTTACGTCTTATCAGTAACGATATTAAGAAGCTCTTTATTCATTCAGAAGTGCCCGATTAACATATGATTGAATGAATGGAGATACATTAAACTGACACTTAAATAAATTCAGTTTTCAGGGAAATCAGAAGATCCAAAGTTCATAAGCATAGTACTTATTCTCTTACGAAAGCAAAGAGATAAAAATGAGACTATTCAATGTACTTTTTTTTTTAGTAAAATAGTTATTTTGGCTAAAGTAAATATATATTGACAATGGGATTAAAGGCACCGATCGTCTAAAAAATATTTATAAAATGATAATCAATCATCATTTGTAGACCGTAATGATAAAAAATGGATCTAGTTCTCATTACATCACAAAAAAATTATCACTCAATAATATCCATCACATCAATTCATAATAGTATAAAAATCATTTTAAACATGAAGAAAGCAGTTTGATATTTTAAACATCCTTCTCTTTTCTTGAAAATGAATTTCAGTCAGTTTACGATTAATTGTGTTTAGAAATATTGAAGTTTCTAATAATTTTTTTATTATTCTACGTTGCGAATAGTAAAGTATAAAGATATGTAGACATGAAAACATAGATATAAACTTTTATATTGTGATTGTCATTAATGTACTTCAATTTCACTACGATGTTAAACTTTAATTTTTTAGCCAATCATCTTTTAATTTTACTCAAAGTTTTTGAATCTTGTCCTGTTTCTACAGCAGTATAAAAAAAAGACAGATAAGTTTTCAACAATTTAGTTTTATCTTTTTTTTTCTTTCTATCACATTTTTAAATATATATGTTGACCTGAAATTATAAAATTAATTTAATTTTAAAATGTTATGTAATGCTACGTCAAAATTTGCACTGTAGTTTCGGTAGACATACAAAAAATTAGTGAATAATTGAATATAATTTTCATATACAAATATGAAACACTTTAATTACAAAATACCAGTTTTAAATATTTAATATCTAACTCAAAACACTAGCAGGAGGAAACTTGTTTGAAAATCAGTGCATAGCTGAAAAAGGGTCTGCTAATTATTGAATATATTGTTTTAAAAAGAGAACGTTAAATGTTTTTCAATTCTGATGACATTATGATGAATGAAGTCTGAGGTTGATGTGATAAAATGTCGTGGTATTCACAGCTGGCAAGTTTCCATGGCCCTTTTGCTACTGATGAACAACAAGTGACGTAAAATAGAGCTAATGTTAAAACAGTCTCATGCTGTAAATGACAACTGGAGTTTGAAATGTGCAAAATGAAGTGCCCTGTAAATGGCAAATGGGGCGCAAAGTATGTAAAATGTAGTTTAGAGGGTAAAATATATGTTAAATGAACGAAATAGATTCATTTCAAAGGACAAAAATAAATTTTGATAATGAATTTTTCATTTAAATTTTTATTTGATTAGATTTCAGAAATATTTTTTTCTTTAATTTAGAGGTCTTCGTTATTAAATAATGTGTCCTTTATTATTTAAAATTAAATAAATAAAAAAAAAGGGATTTGCAATTTAATAACCATTTTTTTTTCGTCTTATGAATGGGAAACTTGATGTTTGAAAACAGAATTATATTAGACTGAAAAAATATAGTATTTTTAAAATCATAAGTAAAATGATTATCAGTTCAATAGATATGAGGTTCAATTTCTGGATGAATTGCAACCTTTGCTATTATCTAAGATTTAAAAATATTTAAGTATGATTATTTCTTTTTAAATATTGATAATGGATATTGATACACATATTGATAATACTGATAATGGGACACATGCATTATTTCTATGTATGTGTCCCAAATACCTTACACAGAAAATGTGCAATAATCTTGTCTCTCAAATTGTTTGACAAATGTTTGCTTGATCATAAATATGCTTCGTAAAGAAGCTTATTATTTAATAATGAGAGTTTTTTTTTTTTTTTTTAACTGCAAAAATAATTGATCTTTATTAGTTTTTATCTTTCCAACTATATTATAATTCTGTGTTTATTTTAATACATATATGGTTTTTTTGAATAATACACATGATTTTAATATAAAACTCGAACATATTCAGCATAAAATCTATAAAGAGGAATTAGTCTCAAATTCAAAGCAAATTAGATTTAAAACCAACAAGACTATTGCGTTAATTATGTCTGAAAAATGTTTATAAGTAAATTATTTCTAATAAATAACTGAAAATAAAGTATTAGGTATACACCAGTATTCCTATTTAATTTATTTTCTATTTTAATTAATTTAATTTTCCGTTTTTATTTTAAAGCTATATTCTAGTAATCACTAAATGCTTTCAAATCAAATACAATGCTTCTAATTAAATAACCACTAAATACTTGCTTTTTATTTTTCAAAACTTTGCTAGATTAAAAAATTATGCTGTGTCAAAATGTTACTGATCATAATTTCCCGATGCCTCCAGGACTTTTTTTTTTTTTTATTCTTTCTTTTAAGGAGGAGTAGAACTTTTTAATAAAGGAATTTCTTAAACAAAAGCCGTTTTACCTGTCAATGTTTTTTAAACCCTGCTTTCTTCATTGATGGGATCTCTAGCGTAAATGTAACAACGCCCCGTTACTTAAGCAAGAAAGATTTCGGATCACTCAACCAACACAAATTGTTTAACACACGCTGAAGCTCCCGACATAGTTTCCACAAAAGAAAAAAAAAAAGACTCTGGCCTCAATGAATTTGAAAGAGTGCTTTTTTATTTTTAATTCCGTGGCTCGTATCCATTTTTAAAAGGTGGAACTTCCTCGAATAATGCCTTATCTCACTTATGGAAGAAGTCGCAAAAGTATTATGACCAAATCTTTATTGCATTTTCAACTCAATTAGCATCCTTTCCGATATGTAGCTTCTGTCACAAAATATCCAAGATAAAAATATAAGAAAAGGATATAATTTTTAATTTAAAATAAAAATTCTGTTGTTAAAAATTATGTTGTGCTACATCAGGGCGGCCAATCCGTGGAATCCAACCTTGAATATTTTCCCGGCTAGTGAGATTTATCACACTTTTACAAAATATATTTCTTTCATAATGGCCAAAGTAGTGAAAACCAATGTATTAAAAAAATACATTATGTGTGCATCTATATATTCAAAAATTAACTGTCGAAATTATGAGAAAAATTAATCTTGATTTTAAAATAATATTCTTGCGAATATATTGCCGTTATTGCCTGCTTTATTTGTGAGTTTACAGTTATTAGTTCGTAGAATATTTAAATTATATTCTGCGAACTTATGATGCGCGTGCGTCTTGTATCTAATATAACAGGTTTTATGTTTCCCTTCAAGTAACCTCAGTGACGCAATGACCAGCCCTAGATACGCACAGTTGATTGTGTGATAGCAGAGCAAACCAGAATCTTAGTTGAAGTTGTTGCGCTTTTGGTTCAACTTATATCTGCAAATAATTTTTTTTTTCTAAAATGAAATTGACCAAACACAAAACTCGCTCAAACATAACGGACACTAACTTGCAACACCCATTACGATGTGCAAATACTCAAATTGAGATCAATTTGCAAAAGCTAAGTGAAAGAGTGGAGAAATAAATATCGCGCTAGTAAAATAAATATTTTTTAATGATTACATTTTTTTTTTATTTCATTATATTTATATATTTTTTATATTTCATTTTTAGCATTATATATTTCTTTACAATGTGCGTTTAGTATCATTATTATTATATTATCTTTGTTTACACGCAAGAATAATAGTAATCACAAAAACAATAACTCATTATGTTTCAATTTTCACTCCAAAAAATGTCTATAGTGGGTTCCAATCTAATATGGGGTATACATAATTTTATATGTGGCCCACGTAGTTACGGTGCATTTCCAAAGTGGTCCGCTAGATCATTTGGTTTGGCCAACCCTGCTCTACATAAAAGAACTATCATCTTCGTTATTACTGTTAATTCAAAGAAAAGCAAGAGGTTACTGTCTCTTCTTCTTGTTCTTATTAGTGTCATTTAAAATAGTAGGAAAATAATGGTATTTGCAACAAAACAAACATACTTCACATTTTTTATTGGGTTGACTGGGTGGGCTTGCATCCATGGCACCGCCGGGAGCCACCTGTTACCGAGAGCCAGATTTGACAAATTATTTCTTTAAAAGACTTAATACGTCTGTTGTTTGTTTATCTTTGAGTTCATTGATGCCAACCGAGAAAAACTAAATTACTTATTAATGAAATAAGTAATTCATGAAAAAGTAATAATACTCAAAGCTTTTGCTAAATGAATATTGTTATTTTTTCAATATTGAGAAATTTCAATCTATTTGTTGAATAAATACATTTCGCCTTGCAGACTTAGAGTTTGCACGATAAAAGCTCGAAAAAATCTGAAGAGGAATGTCTTTAAATAGCAGATTGACTATATATGAAAAAAATGTGATATTAATATTTTATATTAAATATTGATTCAGAATGTTATCAGTTTTTTCCTTTAATATAAAATTAATGGCAGGTAATAAACAAAATTAATTGCTGTCCAATGAAGCAAAAAAATAAATCTATAATATAGAGTGTTCGAAAATTATGTGGAACATATAAAATTTATATATAAAACACAATGCAAGTGATAGCAATCGCATAATCTGTCATGAAAAAATGCCATTGGAATTAAATCTGGAATTCATCTATTTAGAATTCCATATGTTTTTAGATGTATGATACAATAAGTGAAAATGAGTATTGCTTGAATATGCTACAAATAGTCAAGGGATCTCAAATCGAAATAGATTAACTTGCGCAGTTACACTGTAGGTTATTTAAAATTATTTTATTTCTATCTTTTCTAGGGTTTTTTTACGTAATTTTTTATGTGTTCAATAATTTTCAGAAAGCCTATATATATGTGTGTGTGTGTAAATTTTATTATTCTAATTTAGCGTGTATGTATATTACAGCAAATTGGTTCACAAAAGTCACGCAATTTTTGACAGTATTTGTATTTTATAATTATCATTTTTAAAAAATATGTTAACTATTTTATTAAAGTAATTCCTGAAAGTATTTAAAGATTTTGTGATTTCAAAAACTGCTTTTTAATCGATTTAGATAAAACTTAAAATGACAATAATTTTTTAAGCTTTAACTACCTAGAATACTGATAAAAATTCATGAATAGGATTGTTTACAGAGTTTTCGTCCCATTAGAAATGGAAACTTACATAAGACCACTAAAAAAAAAAAAAAAACACTGAAAAGATTATTTTCAGTGCTTTTCATTCGTTTGAAAACCTAAATAATTCTACTGAAAAATATTCTGGTAGTAAATTTTTCAGTTGAGGAGTGGAATTTTCAATTTCAAAACAATTTTCAAAATAAAATGAATTGATATTTTCTACGGCTGAAATAACTTAAAATTTGCATTAAATATATATATTTTAACCATTCGTCCTCCTACACACTGGCAAGAGCGCCCTTGAGCGTTCAGGATAAATGTTCTATAGGTCTCGAGATTCTCACCCTAGAGGAAGTCCCGCTAAGAAACGTTTAATTTACAATCTCTCCCCGAGAGAAAATATATTTAGCGCAACATTGCGTATTAGTTGGTTTACAGACTCTCACTCGGAGAGGAAGTATGTTTCGCGCATTCTGCCCATAGTTGAGTATCGGGTTTTCGGCTAAAAGTGGATTCCACCTATAATTATATGTCTTTACGAATCTTTAATTATATGTCTTTATGAATCTTTAATTATATGTCTTTAAATGTGTTGAATATTGTATGTCTCTAATTGTATGTGTGTGTTTTGTGTGTGTTTGTGTGTGTGTGTAAATAAAGCTGTGAGTTTCTCACATGTGTCTCAAGTATCTGAACCCAAGATACTTGAGGCACAATTTGATGTTATCCACACCCAGTTACATTCTGGTTGCCCAACTTGAACACTAGAGTATTTAAAATGATTTCAAATATACGGAAGTCCGCATTAGTTAATATTTATCAATATAATATTATAAATAACAGCAAAAATAGTTAATTAAAACCATTTATGAAGTCGAAACCTACATTTGGTGTCAAATCCTGTATAATAAGACTTATTCATTCAGGAAATCAATAAAATAAATTTGATTCAGAAGCCATATGTGAAATTAATGTATCTGTCACACATAATAATTTAAATAGGGTTAAAATTGTCAATTACAATTTTTCCTACTTTCGTTTTGCAAGTTTTAAATCCTTTCGAAAATATTTCATCTTAAATATATTTAATTTATTATATTTAAATTAAATATAATTATAATTAAATAGTGTAATAATTTTTAATTAGAATCCAATAAAACACAAAAATAGATTACGATGTTACATGGGATGATTAAATTTTTACTGTTTGACTTATAAGAAAAACAAGTGCTTCCTTTGTAAAAGCTAATTAAGAATAAAGCTAATGGAGTAAAAGATCATATGCTCTTTCTTACAACGAATTTTTTTTATTTTTCAAGCTTTCTCGTTTCAAAACTTCTCATAACGTATTCTGACATTAGCGTGGTGACTTCGGGTAACTAAGTAAAAGGATTAGGAGAACAAATAGGACAATTAAGCAAGAAAACAGGATAAAATAAAAGAAGAGTTGAAGGGAAAAAGAGGTCGTTTGTTAAGGTGAACGCAGGTAATAATGGGGTTTTCAATGAATCTTTTGGACAGAAAGACAGTTAATATAAATTTTAATCCTTCTGATCCAAAATGTCATGCTGGTTAAAGCATGAGGTAAGAAACAAGAAGTTTTTTCAGCAAAATTACTAAAAGAAATTTTTCAAATATAGGGAAATAGAATATAAATAAATAATGTTTTAAAAAGAAGGATAATTTAAATGGTTACAAAGAAATTTTGAAGTGAAGACTTATTTTTAGTGCAATCATATATATATATATAATATATATATATATATATATATATATTACTCTGTAATAACTCCCAAGTATTAAAAAGTCCTATTTATAAGCTGCTACACATGCAAATGAGCCAGTGTGAATAGACGAAGATTCGATTTCCCACCAAGGAGAATCAATAACGATTATGACAGCATAACTGAGAGTCCCGCATGGACAATTGGACTGCCTGGTTGAAATAGTCTTGGTTTTTCTCCCGTATGGTCTTTATGGTATATAACGGTTTTTATCCCTCGGAGCACAAGATTCTTGATATACAAGACATAAATTTATGAAACATTTTCTCAAATAAAATGTGTTTACTTCAACAATCAGCATTTCTATGAAGAAACCATATTATTTTTAAAATGTATGAATTGATATACACTCATGTCCATCAATTAAGGATAATGAAGTTCAGGCAAAGAAAGAGACAGAAGCAAAACAAATTTGACTTATTTGTAGAGTCTATTTATTAAACAAAAGGTAAAAAACAAAAAAGATGCTATATGTTTGACATAATTAATAAAAATTGCGATTTTTACTCACTGGAGCAAATTTCAAAAAGAAAATATTTACAAAAAACAGTATAACATGGTTAGTATGATGGTTAATATGGAGTATGTCTCCCGGACGATGCAATGCAGGCCTTACAACGCCTAGGCATGCTGAGTATCAAATTATCAATCTGATCTTGGGGAATATTACACCACTCATCAAGCAATGCCCTCCGAAGTTCCGGTTGACAGGTGGGAGGAGGTTGATGGGCAGCAATTCGTCGGCCAAGCATATCCCACACATGCTCTATTGGATTCAAGTCCGGTGAGTATGCTGGCCAATCCATATGGGTGATATCCTCCAATTGAAGGCATTCGTCTACAATATTTGCTTGGTGAGGACGGGCGTTGTCATCCATAAACAGAAATTCAGCACCCATGGCGCCCCGAAACAAACGTACATGTTGTTCCAGAATGACATCCCGATAGATGTGGCCTGTCATCGTTACACTCTGAACATGCAGGTCAGTTCTGGAACCAAGAATAATTCCTCCCCAAACGAGCCATCCTGCACCACCGTAACGGTGTCGTTCAATGGTGTTCACTTGGTGGTAACGGGTACCTGGCGCTCTCCATATGAAAGTCCGGCGAGAATCAGACTGCAAACTAAACCTGGACTCGTCGGAAAACAACACACCAGACCTCTGTTGCGGTGTCCGCAATGCATGCTCTCTACTCCAGGTTAATTGTAGGCGACAGTGAGTTGCGGTAAACGGAACACATCTGACAGGCCTACGAGTATATAGACCAATAAGTAAGCTTCTGTACACGGTCTGCCTTGAAACTGTCCTCCCGGTAGCTGAAGAGAGCTGACGAGACAGGTCTGATGCTGTGCTCCGTCTGTTTCTTTTGGCAGTAACTGCTAAATACCGGTCCTCATTCGGCGTTGCAACTCGGGGGCGACCTGTACTGTAACATCTACTCACATTACCATCATCTTGGAATCGTTGCCAAAGCCTGGAGATGACACTCTGGGCGATTCCAAGTTCCTCGGATACTTCCAGCTGGGTACGTCCACCTTTCAATCTTCCGATAATTCTACCAAGTAAAAATCATCCAAATGCTTCCTTTGTGCCATAACTATGCGGTTATTGCACTGAAAGGCTTTTAAAGCGCTTGTGAACAATTTTACTTCTTTGCCACCATTCCTTATATACCCCTCTCTTACACTCGTCATTGTGACGTACTGTCCGCGCCATCTGGTGGTTTCCTGTAATTTGCATATTCTTCTTCAAGATGTGTGTGATAATTCTACAGGTGAAATTTTTTATTTCAGAGTTCAATTTCTGTGTGATTCTGAATTATCCTTAATTTATAGACATGACTTTTTATATATATATATATATATATATATATATATATGTGTGTGTATATATTTCTGTTGATATATTAATATAAACACAATTTTCCTTAAATGCGCATTTTGTTCGTTTTTATCCAAATCCGTTTATATCGAAAGTTATCCGTTTTTAAAAATACGTTATAAATAAGCAAAGTTTTAAATAGAAATATAATTTAAATTGCTACAAAGAAATTTTAAAGTGAAGACTTATTTTTATTGCAATCATGTTATATGTATATTCTACTCTGTAATAATTTCAAAGTATTAAAAGTCCTATTTATAACTGTTACACATGCACATGATCCAGTGTGAATAGACAAAGGTACGATTAAAAGGACAGAAGAGGGGTTTTCAAAATGATAAATTGCTACTGATGTTAGGTAACATACTATAATATAGAAAATTTAGCCCTAATATGCAGAGGGTTATGACTATCCTGCATTTACATGTGTATGAGAATAATCTCCAAAAATTTACTTTTAGGCGATCTTAGTTAATACGAAAACCAGTGGATATTGTTCTTACAAAAAATTGGCAATCTTGCAAAAAATGAAGACATCAATTATATTTTGTTATTTTTGGTAAAAAGCAATTTTATTTCATTTATTATTATTTATGGAAAAATATAGGCAATTTTTTTATCCACGATAGATTAAAAATACGGAAAATTAACTGGAATGTATCAAAAGAATACAAATATATAAGTTTTCTCAAAAATTAATGAAATATTGAAATATAAAATCATTTCCTAACAAAAGATATAGTGATTCCAAGTGTCACCCATTAAATGGGATGTTCCAAAAGTCTTAAAAAACCAAAATGGATCGATTCGAAGTTCAAAGAAACAGCAGGCTAAGCAATGATTCGAGCTAGTTAACTGAATTACAGCTGCATTGATTCTCGAGTAGCACTTCGACCGTTTAGTGTCTGTAAGGTGATAAGCGTGGCCTCCGGGCAATGGAGGGCAGCGTCATTCAGCAATAGCGATGGCCGTCTATTCGTAAGACACCCCATTAGAATTAATGCTTGGGAAGGCCAATATGGACAGTTGACAGGAGACAATGTTCTAATAATCTACAAATAGAATTACAATTCTGGACTTGTTAGCTTATATGGAAAATATTAAATGATTCATTACTTAGTTTTAAGAAATATAAATTTAATTTCTCATGTTTTAATTGTGAATCACTTAGATTTACTAAAGATATCAAACAGTTTAAGGGTTAAAATGCTTATATTTAGAATTCATGTCCACCTTAAATAATGTATCATTTATTAATAGATTAATAACAATACACTTTTCACTCTATTAATTCGTAGTAATTCACATGTAGATAATGTTATTAATAATAAATCACTTATTTTAACAATTATTATAGAATTTACTTCGGGTCATGATGGTTGAGTGATTTGTTTCGGCGATGCCATAAATGCTGTAGTGGTTCGAAATCCTTTTTAAACCGTAGGTCCCGGTCTAACATGACTGTAGAGTGTTGGGCATAGGGCTCATAACCCTACCCCATTAAAAGAAAACATCTCATCTTACAGAATCTGCAGTAGACAGACGGCCTTGGCCCACCATGGGGCTGTTGCACCAATGATGACGATGGTGATATAATTCACTTCATGAATACGTCGTTTAATTTGAACCATTCCTATTTCAAAGCATGAATACACCAAAATCTCTTCTTATGCGAATTGAGGTATCAAAAACAATTTTTTATGCGATTTTTATTCACTCTTATGAGATCAACCCAAAGTTTAAGTTAGGAAACTGTCCATAATTTAAGAAAATTCTGATAAATTTATAGAACTACTATTACTATTCAAAAGTCTATTTCTATTCAGATAGTCTTGCAGTTTGTTATCGGATACTGATAAGGGATTTAGATGTTCTTTGTATACGATTTCCTTTTACGCGTAATTTTTAAAAGAGTGTCTATAACATGAAAATAAATTTAGGTGTGATTAAGTTTCCTTTGAATAGTGTTAGTTAATCACTTATGATACACTTGTCTAGTTCCATAGATTATTTTATAGACCTTTGTATTTCGAATTAACCAATAACCATTCAATAACTTTGTCAATTTCTTTATTCATTTGTTCATTTAAAATGACATATATAATAATTATTATAATGACAATGATAATGATATAATGACAATAATAATATGTTATATTCACTTCCTGCAGAAGGTTCTTTGTTAAATTAAGAGCCATGATACATTATTTAAATCCAATAAATGGATGGATTTGTTAAATATGAACTTTTTAGTTATTTTCTAGGATAAAAATTTAACATTTTATAGTGATTATTATAATACAATTATATCAAACCTGCATGTATTAACTTACTAATAATGACCGAAAAATGTGTTATATTATACATGTTTTTGGAAAAACCATCCGATTACAAGCAACTACCTACTTCCACAAACATTTAGGATAGTTAAATTCTATAGTAAATAAATAAATGGATAAATTTATTCTCCACATCACATCCATGAAACTAAGTTATACTGAATACTTAACATTCAAGAAAACAGAGTAAAGTAGAAAAGAAAAATAATAGGGTTTAAGTATAAGTTTTTACTCAAAATAAAAATAGGGTAGATTTTAAAAGATACACTTTAACAACCTATTTCTGCTATTGCCAAAAAGAAAATATCATGTTCACGAAATTTTCTCTTTAATAGTAGTAGAAAAAATTTTACTTCTTCAGAAGCAGTTTCGAAGGAAAATATTCTTGGATTATTGTGAAGTAAATGCATTTGAAACATTTAAGGTGAACGAACAGTAATGGGCAAGAGGAAAGGTAAAATTATCAGCATATTTATTTAAGATGATAAAATCATTATTTGTATTATTCAAATTTGCTTCATAAAAATCTGTATTAAATTGCAGATGAAATTATTGGGCCTGAATGGCCGAGTGTTTAGCACTCTGTCTGTAAGTGCCACAGGATACGGGTTCGAGTCGCGCCTGTGCCATGGATGTTTGTAGTGGTACGGTATCCACTTTAAACTATAGGTCCCGAACTAATATGATCGTAGAGCGTTGTCTTGAGGTTTAGTCAGTCTTCAGCCCTCGTTGTTCCTCGCTTAAGTGAAGCTACATACACTCATGTCCATAAATTAAGGATAATTCAGAATCATACAGAAATTGAACTCTAAAATAAAAATTTCACCTGTAGAATTATCACACACATCTTGAAGAAGAATATGCAAATTACAGGAAACCACCAGATGGCGCGGATAGTACGTCACAATGACGAGAGTGTAAGAGAGGGGTATATAAGGAATGGTGGCAAAGAAGTAAAATTGTTCACAAGCGCTTTAAAAGCCTTTCAGTGTAATAACTGCATAGTTATGGCACACAAAGGAAGCATTTGGATGTTTTTTTACGTGGTAGAATTATCGGACGACTGGAATGTGGACGTACCCAGCTGGAAGTATCCGAGGAACTTGGAATCGCCCAGAATGTCATCTCCAGGTTTTGGCAACGATTCCAAGGTGATGGTAATGTGAGTAGATGTTACAGCACAGGTCGCTCCCGAGTTACAACGCCGAATGAGGACCGGTATTCAGCAGTTACTGCCCAAAGAAACAGACGGAGCACAGCATCAGACCTGTATCGTCAGCTCTCTTCAGCTACTGGTACGACAGTTTCAAGGCAGACCATGTACAGACGCTTAGGGCACATTGGTCTATATGCTCGTAGGCCTGTCAGATGTGTTCCACATACCGCAACTCACTGTCGCCTGCGATTACCCTGGAGTAGAGAGCATGCATTGTGGACACCGCAACAGTGGTCTTGTGTGATGTTTTCCGAAGAGTCCAGGTTTAGTTTGCAGTCTGATTCTCGCCGGACTTTCATATGGAGAGCGCCAGGTATTCGTTACCACCAAGAGAACACCATTAAACGACACCGTTACGATGGTGCAGGATGTCTCATTTGGGGAGGAATTATTCTTGGTTCCAGAACTGACCTGCATGTTCAGAGTGTAACGATGACAGGCCACATCTATCGGGATGTCATTCTGGAACAACATGTACGTTTGTTTCGGGGCGCCATGGGTGCTGAATTTCTGTTTATGGATGACAACGCTCGTCCTCACCGTTCAAACATTGAAGACGAATGCCTTCAATTGGAGGATATCACCGTATGGATTGGCCAGCATACTCACCGGACTTGAATCCAATAGAGCATGTGTGGGATATGCTTGGCCGACGAATTGCAACCCGTCAACCCCTCCCACCTGTCAACCAGAACTTCGGAGGGCATTGCTTGATGAGTGGTGTAATATTCCCCAAGATCAGATTCATAATTTGATACTCAGCATGCCTAGGCGTTGTAAGGCCTGTATTGCATCGTCCGGGAGACATACTCCATACTAACCATGTTATACTGTTTTTGTAAATAGGTTCTTTTTTGAAATTTGCTCCAGTGAGTAAAAAATCGCAATTTTTATTAATTATGTCAAACATATAGCATCTTTTTGCTCTTTACCTTTTGTTTAATAAATAGACTCTACAAATAAGTCAAATTTGTTTTGCTTCTGTCTCTTTCTTTGCCTGAACTTCATTATCCTTAATTTATGGACATGAGTGTATTATCCTTAGCCATGGACCAGTCGCCTGCGATGGGATCTTTTAGACCTGATGTAGGTTTTCCTGTGCCAGGGGATAAATAACAACACAAGTTATTAAAAAACGATTTTAATGTGGAACAGAACATTATTAAAAATTTTGTCCTAGGACAGGGAGTGGCCTGGTGTATGATATTTAGTATTTATGAACGGAGAGATTTTGACTCTAAATCAGCAAGTGATATTGAATAGACAGTTCCCTTGTTACACCTATAGTAAACATGATAAAACCATTGGTCTGAAAGTCCATTCTTGAATGAATGAGAGTTTGGACACTCCCTTTTGGTGTGTTCATGCAAATTTTCCATGACAAAGTGCAGTAAGTACCTCACGATGCACCCTGGATAACTCTGAATTCACTATATATTAACAATTTCAATGGCAAATGTCTTCTGGCTAAAGTGGCCAACATTTAAAAACAATTCTCTAGAAAAACTAAATTTAGCTTATGAGATATTGTGCTTTAATGCAGAACAAAATTGTCTCATGGATATTGTTTTGATATATCTGTGAATCATAAAGTATGAAATAACAACATACGATTTTTCTAAAGATTTTTTCCGTTTTCTTTCAAAGTTCTTTCCGTAAAAATACCAAATAATTACAATGTATAAAAAACATCCGCAAATCAAACCACCAATAAGATAGTGCATTAGTCTCCATAAGATATGCTGGAAATAAAAGTAAAGCACCATAGTTATAGAATAAAAATATCTTATCCGTTCCCTTCTCTCTTGACTGGGTGGTTGTCAAAAAAATTGCCATGCTATCATCATTGGTTTCTTCCTTCAAGGTGAAATGATAGCTTCTCATGGAAACTGAAAAAAAATCCTAATATAATATAAAGAAAGTCGAATAAAATACTCTAGATACTTTAAAATCGTAGCACTCAGACGCATATTAGTTTTCGTTTTTCAAATGCTTCTTTTGTACCTCATATAAATTTTGTTTATTCCAGGAAAGTTTCGAAAGAATTGAATTTCAAAGTCAATTTTGAAGAAATTTTATCTTGTTGGTTTAAAACATAGTATCTTGGCATGGGAATTTTCTTGTTGTTTATTCGAAGAAATGCAATTTAATTCTGAAATCGTTTAAATATTGTGAAATGTTTCATACCATGACGATAAAAGTTCTATCAAATTTATTTTGTTTCACAGAGTTTGTATATTTTTATGTTTAGTGTGTGTTTACCTCCAGTGACTAGCGTTCGGCATACTGGAAACTTATTGGTGAAACTTATGGGTGAAACTCGATGAAACTTATAGGTTTCACTTATTGGTGAAACTCAATTAAACTTATTGGCTTCACTTATTGGTGAAACTCGATTAAACTTATTGGTGAAACTCGGTTATACTCGAGCACATAGTATATCTTGTATAATGTAAATTTACCATATTTTTCTTTTTATATAATTACTCAAAGGAGTTTAATTTTAATTTATCGAATTAATACACTATCCATAATACTTAAATAAGAGAATAACATATCAGATTAAAGCGTGGATTATAAATCCATACGTCTAAAGTTCCTTCCTTTTTGGTATTATGTAGGGGAGAGGAAGGTTTGAACCTTTCAGTACCACCATTTAATATATTCGTCCCAATTTCCGTTGCTTCAATATGATGGGCAAATGTAGCACTTCCATTTTGGTGCCCCTAGGGTAACGACGAATCTATTACACATCTGCAGTTCAGTAGCTTATACCCTCTGGTCAAAGTGTCCAGAATTTAAAAAAAATATATTCAGTAAAACTATATTCAGAGGTATTCAAAATATATTAAGTGAATTCATTTTATTGAATATAATGAATTATCAAAAAGGTGGCAGAATACTTAAAACCTTATAACTCATAAAATAAAATTATCTACATTACTATTATGAAAAGAACTCGTGAATTAAAATGTTTGCTATCATTTAGGATTGCATCGATTTTTGTTATTTTTCATTAAATCGAAACAATTTTTTATCGAAATTCATTTTTGTTCTCATTCAGGCTTGATGACATCTGGGGTATTTCTTTTGATATTGTCATTTCGAAGAATTTTTTGAGAAACTTAAACATCTCAGGTTAATTTATTCCTTGCACAACATTCAACCACATTAAAAAAGTCATTTAAGTTAAGCCAGAGATATCTTTATAAATGGGATTTCATCGATTATGACAGATCATCAAAAAGAGGTCGTTCAAGTCCTTATGGCTCAAAAACTATAAATTTATCAGCATCATTCTTCAGCTGAAAGGCAGTACTAAAACGTAAATGTTTTAGATGCTTATGTTATTTGGTAACGGTAGAAACTCACTGAAACTTACAAAGTAAATTAGTCGTTAAAGTGAGAACGACTCTAAAATTATGTTATTCGTTTTTGTTTTCTGTTTTTCGCAGAGGATATAATATCTTGTAGACTTCTTTAATTCTACGTTTTACAACGAGTTATTTCTAAACAGAACCTATTTGAGCATATGTATTCGAGGAGAACTTTTTCAAATGTCTGAATTGGAAAGAATTGACCAATTGTTTAATTTCTCTGGATGAGTTAAAATTGTGTTGAAATTTATTTATAGGAAAAAATAATTGCCCTCTGCTAAATTTCATTTTATAGTGATTAAGCAAAACATTGTTCACAATGATATCGATTTCAGCCACCTATGAAACAAGATCACATCAAATTAAATCAACTAAGACATGAAATGAATTATTTTCTGTATAGCGAACAAAAAGGAACCTATATCAAAACAAACTGAGGTAATTGTAATATGCTGGAAAGTTATACATTTCTTGATACTTGAATTCAAGAATTGTGTAGATACACTTTAATTAATAAAATTCAGTAATACTGGTACTCATTTTCGATTATTGTCCCCATATACAATATTTGAATCCATAGAAAATGTTTTTTTAAATTTATTAATGATGTGCATTTTATTTCCAGATTTCGAACGATGTAATACGAGTTGTGAAGCCTCACACGGCTGCACCAAATTCCGATGAGCTCACCGTAAATTGTGGTGACAGACTTCATTTAGTTGAAATTGAAGAAAAACGCCCAATGTGGTCTTTGGTTCGAAGAATATCGGATGATGCCCAGGGATGGGTTCCATCTACATGTCTCAGATTGCCTTCCGTTTCTTCAATTTCTTCACCGAATATTAACAACAGTCTAAAGACAGGTATTTCAATTGAAATTTTTATGGTGTTGCATAATTAATGTTATGAGAGTTTTTTAATATTTTTATTCGAAATAATTTTATCACTGTATTTTCAAACTAATGCTATTGTATTAGTGCATAAAAATCTGGAATTATTATCATTACATGAAGTTGCTTCTTTTTATTTTTTTCAATGTGATGTTATAGTTCACAATTTCGCCTGTAGATGGCACCAGTGTTTTTTTTGTTGAACTTGTGAATAGTGTGTGTTCCGGTAATATAGATATTGATCAATTCCTTGATTCAGCAGAATAAATTCCAACTAAATTTAAAGTTGCTGTCTTGTCGTGTGATAGCCGATTATTTCATGCATGTTAATTGTTTCTAGATTGCTTTTTGATGTAAGTTGATACACATAATATTATATTATCACACATGGTATAAATTTGTCATGCAAGTTATTGAAACAGTATTATTAAATTTTTCAGTTAATCTTTAAATCTTTTGAAACTAGTTGCCTTTTTACTACTATAATATTTCTAACAAAGTTATTTGGGTGTAACAAAATCATTTTAAATGTGAGTGACTGACTAAATGCTTGGTTCTCTGGATATTGATTAACCTGGGAAAGCCTCGACAATGCATAAAAATATATTCTTCATTCCCTTCTGCTCTTTAATTAAATGCACGCTAAATTGATTAATGTTACTTGATGAAAATTCGTCTTTCTGCGGTATGTGGGAAATAAAAATTAATGAGAAAATTTCCGTGACAGTGGTCGGAGAAATAGAAAATATGTCATTCATAATGAAGAAATGTGTAATTCTTTTTACCAGAATGAGTATAAATTCCACGTAATATAAGTACAATGCTGCACAGCCAACATTTTAATGAAACCCAAATGTCAGCTATTAATCATTGATGAATCCTGCAAGTTTCATTAATTATTTATTTCAATAATAGATGAGAGCTTACATAGCATTGAGTTGATGTTTTGCTCTTACTTTGTAATTTGGACTTTTAAAAATCTCTTGAGCACAAATTGCATTCCATTGATAAGTATATTATTTTTATGTGTGAAAAGACTAATGATTCAATTATAAAAGTAATTATAATTAAGCAACGAAAAACTTGATTTAACGGTTTCAGTGCATCATGTGTAAATATTTTTTTAACACGAAATAACACTTCACTTTAGACACATGTCAAAATATTTTAAGAAGTCTAAATTATGAAAAAAAGAGCAAAATAACAACGCAATGTTATGTACACGTCACCATGGTAACAATTCGAACTTGCCATTAGTATTGTTTGTTTTGTTTCTTACCGTTAATATGGTGCCTTACAAATTGTTAAAATTGTTCTTTGAGGTAGCAATTCATTTAGTTTTAAAAATTCTTAATACAATAAACTGATAATTTTTTATCGATCAGTTTCTCTCTAATTTCATTATATTCCTTTCGAATAAATAATTAGATTTATTTTCCGAGCCTTTTTAAATGCTATCAACTTCTGCTTTCATTTTAATATGATGATGACTTAATTGAAGTTGGGAAAGGATGTTCGCGTTTGTATCAGTGGGAAACGTTAATAAAGCTACAACATTTATGATATTAAATTATTTGATACATTTTATATGATTTTTTTTTTTTTTTTTTATACGTTGATCAATAAATATAAGTCGGATTCTGGTGTGTTTGATTGAGGTTGGATGGCCTGGTAAGAAATGCATTGAATTTCAGAACTAAATTATCCTGGCTCGAAGTCTGACATGTGATGCCGAGCAGAAGACATTTGTGTCTGTTTCGTTTATGGTGACGAAGCATCCAGCGAATCCCCCACATGTCACCTTTAAGGGAGTTCTTACCAAGTTAAGGTGGCAAAATGGGGAAGTAGTGTAATAGCCTCTTCCCTTGATACACCACGGGCAACGCTAATTACCGTTGTAGAGTAGCATATTACTTCGTGTTCCCGGCATTGGAAAACAACTTATTCCTGGTTTACCTAAAACTTTTTCTGACATATTCGCACTTTTATTTTATTTCACATCTATTATGATGTACTGTATCCTAATTTAGAACGTCATATTTCCAATTGGTAATAAGTGATACTGATTTTGATATTAATTTCAATAGTTATTCAATTCCTCACTGCTTAAAAGCGATGTGTCATCATATTTGATGTGCGAACAATTCTAAAAATAATTAAGAATTATTAATTCATGTATCTAGAACTATAACATGTGGTTTTTTTTTTTTTTTTTTTTTTTTTTAATTCAGAACATTTATAAAGTGAAACTCCTATTAGCACATTTCTTAGAAAGTGAAACTAACATAATTAATAGCCAAATTTTTCCAACATTCTCATTTGAATTTTAACTACTATGTAATCGGAATTATTATGTAATACTTCACTTTCCGTCCAATATAAAACTTTTACTAAATCATTTCAAGAAAAATAAATAAATAATAAACTAACTCTTCCGTTAAAAAAATTAATATTCCATATTTTCAGTTTAATATAGATACGAAGATAAATATAAAGTTTATAAAATTAACCTTTAATTATATTTTCATGTATTTCAGTTCATTCGAGTTTATCTCACAATATTTAAAATTTTTACTTAAAAATGCATGATTGATTTTAAAAGGACTGCTTTCACTAAGTGTTTCAGAACCCTTTATTTAAGTGAATTTTAAATTATTAATTATATTATATTATATTATTAATAATTATAATTAATTATATTATTTTTTAGATATTTTTAATTATTTTTTTTTTTTTTTTTTTCAATTTTTTAAAAATAATAATTAAATTTAAGCTAAATATGATAGAAATCACAGTTTCTTCTTTGAAAAAAGATATGAGGCAGCAAAAATACGAATCTTAAAACAAAATTCTAATTTATAAGTTATATTTTTTATAAAAAAAATATTAATAAATAATATTTATAAGTTCCAGCTTTATATTCCCAAAATATATTATACACCTTGTAATGAAAATATCTGTCCAGATGTAGGAGAACGATTTCATTGGAAGTCCCAATACTATTTATAGTAAAAATACTGTTGGAATTCCTAATACTATTATTGGATGTCCATTACTATTTACTTTTTGATTCTTTTTCTTGGATATGGGCTGGCCATATGTTTCACTATATATAGAAGGTGAACAATTCACTAACCAGGCTCTCAGCTCTTATTTAACATAAAAACAATAAAGAAAATTGACATTTTTACTATCATTTCAGTAGAAGTGCTAATACTATTTATAGTAATAATACTATTCGAAGTCCTAATCCTATTTGTAGTAATAATACTATTGAAAGTCCTAATACTATTATTGGAAGTCCTAATACTATTTATAGTAATAATACTATTGGAAGTTCTAATACTAATATTGGAAATCCAGTACTATTTACTTTTTCTTGGATATGGGCTGGCTATATGTTTCGCTATATGTAGAAGATGAACATTCCGTTACCCAGGGTTTCAGCTCTTATTTGATATGAAAATAATAAAGAAAATGACATTTTTACCATCATTTCATTAGAAGTCCTAATACTATTTATCGTAATAATACTATTGGAAGTCCTAATTTTATTATTGGAAATCCATTACTATTTATAGTAATAATACTATCATTGAAGTCCATTACTATTTACTTTTTTAACTCTTTTTTTTTGGATATGGGCTGGCTATATGTTTTCACTATATACTGAAGGTGAACTATCCACTACCCAGGCTTTCAGTTCTTATTTGATGTGAAAATAATTTAGAAAATGGACATTTTTACTATCATGAAATTTTAACCCATGCATTGAAACATAACCTTGACAATATGTCAAATAAAGTAAAAATGACATGGTGAAACTGTTATTAGTCAAAATATCTCCGAGAAACATTTGTAAAAGGCTAGAAATTTAAGAAAATGTTCTGCTTGCTGAAATCCAGGCTCAGTCCCTGGGGAAAAAAGAAAAACTGAGATAAAAAGTTGGTTGGTTTTCCAAAAGAGAAGTGAGGATCTTTTATTTGATTATTACCGCAATATTCTAGCTGAGCTGCACTCTACCCCAAGGGTATTCCTCTCACATGAAGTATTTTCTTTATTTTGGTGCCTTAATAAAATCAGAATGCCATATTAAAAAATTCAACCTGAGGAATAAGAAAATGTTTTTACAAGACGAATAAGTCAATTATGGTAAGCGACCTTAAAAGACATTCTCAACTTATTTTTGGCATATGAAATTTGCTATATTTCTGCAATGTCAAGAAATTCAAGTGGAAAATCTTTTTATTTTTTAAGTGTTTTGCTTATATTGGGTTCGATTCTATTGGTGGCGTTTGTTACAGTAATTACTTTAAAAAACTAATATAGATTGGGTGTCAATTGTTAGAGAGTCTCGTATCGAAATGTGGAGTGCCTATTTAATTGTATTTTGGGTTTCTTCCAATATGACACTCAAATTCATGGTAAATATTCCCTTGATTGTTCAGTTGTTCCCTCCGTTTCATTACTTCCTTCCACACCAGGAGAACGCTGACACACAATAGTGGTGTCGATCATCCTTAAAAATGCCTACATCTTAATGAGTTTATGAGGCAAGAACAGAGAACACAAGCAAAATTAAATCTTTTCCTCAAATTTTAGAGGTTTAAAAAACTATTTTGCAGGTTTTAAATAAATTTCAGTTAATAATAAAGATACAAATATTAAGACAGAAGTTGTGTGTCTAGTCATAAGTTGCGAAACTTTATTTGACATCCTCAGTCTTTTGAGGATGTCAAATAATGGGATGAGCCTGTCTTAAATAATCATATTTTATTTAACTACAGGAAATATATATATATATATATTAAAATATGATTGTAATTTATTGATGAAAACAAATTAGGAAAAATAATCATAAAAATACCTTTTTATTGTTTTGTTTAAATAACCAGTTTTTGCAATTATAAAATCTTGATCAGAAATCCTTTTTTTTTTACAATAGTTTCATTTGATATTGATCGTGGAGAAATAATTCAAAAGAAAATTTCAAATGATGTCAACATGCAATTAGTAATATTCGAATGATGACTCAGTTTCGTATTAACTGGTAACATCTGTTACAGATACTATTTTCAGAACCGAGAAGACTCGATGGCGAATGTGATAATGCCTGTGAAAGTGTCTCAAATTGATGTTTCTACTGCTTGAAGAACCTTTTCTGGGTTTTCTCGTATACAACACTCAAATAGGGAGCAGCTACCTCTAAAAGTATTATCAGATGGCAATTTCTCACCTCATCACCTGTCAGTGGGCTATTCTGGGCATACATAATTGAAATAAGTGGCCCACCGATGCTCAACACGAAAAAAAAATGCTCATAGAAAGTTCGTAGGAGTAACCATACCCACATTGTGAATAGTGCACAATTAAAGACTTAAAGTCACTTGAAAACAAAACCACTGTATTTTATTTTTAAAACAGCCATTATATTTTATTCTTTAGCAAAATATTTTTTAAGTCATGAAGATTGTGTTTTTACATCATTTGAAAAATCGGTTAAAGTTTATTTTTTATACCTATTTCAGTCAAGAGGACATTTAAAAAAATTCAAGCTTCTTTGTTAACCTCATCTTTAAATGGGATTATAAATAAGCCTGTTTTAATCTTCAGAGGTTTTATCCACTTAAAACAGCTGGGATTGGAATTTCTTTCCTATTTGGCTATTTGAAAATAGATTAATCCCCTATTAAATCGTTTATAGCTGATAAATTTACTTCATATTTCATTGATGCTTTTTTCACCTAAATGTAATACTTTCCATTTTAAAAATATTATTTGAGAAGTTTTATCTGAAAGAAAAAAATGTCTCTCATCTTAGTTTATTTCCGTTTTCAAGACTTTCTAAATTCTGTAGAGGTTGAAGAACAGAATAATTTTCAATTCAAATAAACTAAATTTAAAAATATTTGCCGTTTTTCTTAAAATGACTTCATAAAAGTTTTGTTATTAAAAGATTATAAAATGAAGATTATTATAAATAATAATACATAAATATCATAAAATGTTTGTTAGATATTCCACAGAATATCTCACACCTTGTGTGACTGTGGACCAGCAGAAAATGTTAGAAACCTAAAACAGCCTCTACAGCCATTTAAGACATATACTTCATTTAAACAGAAATAATATTTTTTAATGTAAATTATCAAATTTGAACTTTTTTTCCTCAAATATTAACATTTCTAAAAATTGATTATGATGGTTTTGCATTTGAATATACCTTCGCGGTAATTTAAAATATTCAAATACAGAAAAAGAGCATTTAAAGTTTGCAATTCAACTGATGGGTCTGATGGCCTAATGACTGGCGCTCTGACGCACGGTTCCACAGGGTTCGAGTTCCGACGGTGCCATGGATGTTTGTAACGGTCCAGAATCCACTTTAAACCGTACGTCCCGGTCTAATATGACTATTGGACGTAGGGCTGACAAGCCTACCCCGTAAGAAGATGAAGAAGAATTGAACCCCCAATGAAAAAGAATTCAACTGAGAGCTTTAATTGATGCTAGATATTTTCCTAATAAATTTAATATGTTTTGAGCATAAAAATGTTCAGAATACATAACTATCTATCATATATATTTAGAATAAAACGGAAATTTTGCAGATTAAATTGTCCTGGACTCTTTAAAAATGAATTTGTACATAATGTAGGTTTTCTTTAAACTCCTAATTAAAGAATGGGAAGTTTATGTTTAACTTAGCCTGGGTAACTTATATATCGCGTTTCACTTATTCTACATAATTCCGCAGAATACGTTATTATAGACGTGCTTATAATTTTGAGGGTAATTAGGCTTTTCAAAACTCTATTTCTTTATTGAATCTATTTTCTTTTAGTTTGAAGCATTAGAGTCGTTTTATTTTCTGAACACTCATCCGATATATTATATGTAACGATATACCACACTCAGAAAATTATCAGTCAGTTTTTTTCTCTCCATTTCCTCTATTAAATGCGATAATTAGATTTCCCGCATGGTATAGGCTAAATATTAATAAAATTACATGTACGTATGTACTTAATTTTTTGTCTTTTCATATTCCTTTTTTATACAATCTTATAATTATACTGTTGAAAAATGAAATACCAACAACCAGAAGAAATGAGTTTAAAGAAATGGAATTTAGACAAAGCTTTTATCTAAGTGGAGACTGATAACCGAGTGACTAGCGCTCTGGCTGTTAGGATCTGGATGTCCTAACAGCTGTCCCATTGATGTTTGCAGCTGTTCGGAATCCATGAACCATAAGTCCCAGTCTAATACGATTGCCGAGCATTGGACGTAGGACTGACAATCCCTATCTCGCAAAAAGAACATCTCCTGTCCCGGAATCTGCCTGTAGCCAGACGGTCTTGACTCATCACGGTAGTTAATATACCACCACGGTACATTAACAATAGTTGTAGTCTTCAAGATTTTTAATGCAAGCATGCAAACACACATACATTGTGTCGTAGAGGTGCCTTATGTCATTTTGTGGTATGGAATTCCATACTTGTTGCACTTTGTCAGTCAAATCAGCAAATGTTCTTGCTAGTATAATGAAGATTTCTTTTCGAGATATTGCAGAAAGATTTGGCAAGTATGTATACACAGTACATGATTGTTAGCAGAAATGGTCACAAAAAAGTACTGCTTCAAGAAGACTTAAAACTTCAATCAAATAAATATGTTACTTAGACAAATGTTTTTTCCTAAATTTTCCCACTAAACTAATTTCTTCTTGGTGTTGGGATTTCATTTTTCGCCTGTGCATTATATTAACCAACCCTCGAATTTATACATGAAAATTTTTTTAATTAGTCCGTGATAGGTGGGTTACATTCAAAATATCAATATGAATAAAATACCTTAATAATTTTTAGACTTAAATACTTTTAGACAACTTTACACAGCTAAATTATTCATTAAAATATTAGCTTTCTTTTTAAGAAGTGAAGGAAGGTCATCACTACAGAAGTGATAAATGAGTTCTTGAATTTCAAAAAGCAATTAAATTGATAACAAACTTTACTGGTTTGGGTTTCTTAATCCACTAACAATTTTAAAAGTGGTTATTTAATGGTAATTGAATTTTGTTGTTGATTGCTTCTTAGTCTTATCTTCATGTATCAGAAATACTCTCTGTATCAGGTTTCTCTTTAATCATTAATTCTAAATACATTTGTAATATCATTTAAAACGTAAATATATGTAAATAAAACCAAAAACTTAATCATTAAAAATCAAATCAAATCTATAAATATTGAACAAGTCTTGGTTAATTTGTAAATATATATTTATATATCTAAAGCAGATCAGCCAAACTTAAGTATTGTTTGCAGTTTGGTTTTATTTTTGTATGCAATGCATAAGAAAAAAATCTATTTCGGGATTTATTCCAAAGATGAAAAAATATGAAGGAGTATCTGTAGAAAAAGAATCTATACCTTGAATATGAAAACATCTTCCATATAATATGCAGAACAGTTCTTCCGGTTTCGTAGCTTATTAAGAAATACCACAGCATGTTTTTCGTCTTTGATGAGACATCCGATTTCTTATACAGCTGCGAAATCAAACGAATAAATACGAAGCCAGCTTGTTACGTGTAACCTCAAAGGAAAGAAGCACTCATTCGATATTTTCTTTCAGAAAAAGATTTTATGCGTGCTTGGAGTAGCAATAAAAAAGCTATCAAAACCGAAATTGCTACTTCCGTTCCGCTGACACTGACCCAAAGGTTAATAGCATAAATTAATGGGAACTTACGGAACCCGCTTTTCAGAAAAGTGTCTTTATATCTCTATTACGCATCCTTTCTGGATTTCTGGAGATGAAAGAAAGGGAACTTGTGGTATGCAGGAATCTCAAAGCAATTTTACCACTTTGTACATGTAGTATATTTAGAGCTCTTATGTAGTCATATGGATGCGTCCAATGTCATAACCTTGTGTATTGCTTTACCATTTACTACTAAAAGAAATATCGTTTCGATACCTATAAAAGTCGCCGCAATTGTGATAGTGTCAAGGTTGAGAGGTATATCTTCTAAATAAAAAATTATTTTGGGAAAGTTTTACTTTTGGGAAACTGTAAAACTGATTCATAGATTGAAGATAAAAAATTTTTATCTTTATATCATACAGAAAAGGTAAAAATAAATTATTCAGATTAAGATTGTAATAGTGCTCCATTTTAAATAATATGGATTTAGTTGCTTATTAATCTTTAGTTAGTTGTTTATTAATCTTATTGTATTAACAACTTGTTTATAAAACTAGGCTCAAAATTGAGAAGAAGGGAGATTTAAAATAGATGCTTTTGATAAATTGAGTTTTCAGGTAATTTTAGTTTATTCAAATACGCCTCATAGAATTTGTATTAAGGTGTTATTTTCAGGTATTATATGTACCAGAACAAATGCTTACGAAACATTAATTTTCATTTGAAGTTAAAACGATAAAAGTCTTTTATGATAAAATGTCTGTTAAGAATTTTTTTTTTCTTGCAAAATAATTATTGTCGAAGAATAAACACTATTAAAATTTATTCCGTCCTAACTTTATTAAGTAAAAAGTAATAATTTTAAAAACATTTGAAAGTGTTATTTATTTAATTTAAAATATCCCTTTAAAAAAACTACAATTAAATTTCATAAACTTTCATATAAAACACAACTTAACTGTTTAAGATATTTATTTATTAAATTATCATTTCAATCCTCACAATTAAAAGGGAATAAACTTATTATTTATTTATAATCTATCGTTTCAATAAGAAATGTAAATTTTCTTTGTAGGTCATTTATTTTGAAAAAAATTTCTCAATTTTCTTTTATGTATGTATATGTAAATGATTTTTTTCGAGAAAATTCATTCTCCATTGTCAACTTGCATTACATTCACTGTTTTAGAAAAAAAGGAATTTGATGTTGATTTGTTCTTGTTGGTTTGATTTCACCCTAGCAGTATGTGCAAGCTTCTTTATCAATCAGGAGTAGCAGTAGTTTTGCAGGTCTTCACTCGAGGTAATATTTATTGCTTATCAGGAGCTGTTTGTAGTCACTAGAGCCATGATGAAGAAAACAAACATTAAAAAATAGGGCAATTCATATTGTATGCTATGAAATAACTAATAAATAATGTTTTAATTTATTTATTGATAAACACATTTGTAAAAATTAATTTGGTAAAATACCAAAACATGATTAAAATAAACAATTGACGTGAAAATCAGGTAATGAATACTGAGTAGTTAGTTTTGTAAGTTTTATTTAGTTATATTTAGTTATTATTTAGTTTTGCAATAATACAAAAATGTTTTATTGTTTCTGTTAGCACAATAGTTTATATGCAAATGAAACATCCAGTCTGCTATTCAATGACATGCAATCTATAAATACAACATCACTTATGTTTCGCGAATCCAAATTATCCAGTTAAGCAAGTTCTTTTGTGTCATTCCTATCCAAAACAAAATAAAAATGTCGCCATTGTACCTCACAATCAATACCGAAATGTTACTTTTCCCTCATTCCCATCGGAACTGTCTAATAGAAGAAGTAAATGAAACTTATTAGTCCAGCTCTGCGCTTATTTCCTCTTCTGGCAACACCAACAAAAAGGCTTGTAACACGTCCCCTGGGAATATAAAACGGACAGAGAATTTCATTACTTGTTCCATGAGTCCTAATCTCGCTAAGGTACGTTGTCAATGAATGCTATTTCTTCCTTTTTCTGTACTACACTTTGATATTCCTGCAGTTTGATATCTAGAGACAGACACGATTTTTTCTTCCTTAATGATATCGATATAATCGACTGGTGGCATGTTTCCTTTCCAAATAGTTGTGATCATTTACTAGGGTACTCAATACTGTCCAATGCGATTCCATTTGATGGATGGGGGAGCCCTTGCTACAAATCTCGCAGTGCACCTGTCCATAAAGTATTCGATGAGACACTAATGGATATTTTCGTGCCCAAAATGTTATTTCGTAATAAGGGTGGATCTGGGATATTTTTCTGGGAAATAAATGTGTATTTTACAAAAACAAAATGTATCTTCGGTTGATTTTAAAGAAGATAAAAGTCATATGCCAAAAACCGTCTTTTAATATGTGATTTTTTCGAAATCATTGCAAAATGAAGTTTATGAAAATTGGAAAAACATTTTTTTATTTTTATTTTAATGCCTTAGTATTTATGTATAATGTTTACAAAACTAACTACTCAGTACAAAGTATTCATTATAATTACTTATTTTAATCATGTTTTGGAATTTTTGTTTAATTGTTTAATATATATTTTGCGCCTTTGGTTGAAGTGTCAACATTTATATATTTAGGAATAGGGCTTTACTTTTTTTTTCTTAAAAATGTTTTTAATTTCTTTCAAATTTACTTTAATAATTTTAAAAATTATGTGCATAATTTCATTTGCTACATAAGAAATCATGATTAAAATAGTAATCACTTTAAACATGTCAAACTTTTCACTTTTACCTACAATTCATTGCCTTTATTCTGTGAAAAGTAGATATAAATATAAATGAAACGCTTATAGATACAAAGAGAAGAATTTAAAAAATACTTTAAAGACTTTAAAAAGCTTTTATATATACAATTAGTAGTTAGGCAACTGAAAAATTACAAAAAATAAAAAATAATTAATGTCTAAAAATTTAAAAGCAACAATTGTATTTTTATTAAAGAGTAATTATATATTATCAATTGAATATTATTATGCTGTATGTAGTATTATGCTATATATTATTATGCTTTCTAAACTATGCTGAAAGATATTTTAAATCCGTAATATTTGATTATTTTAATTAAATAACATCAGTTTTCTTTTACTCGACATTTTATTTATACAGCGATATAATTTTGCTTATATTTTGTATTTTAGAATTTTCCATCTGCGTTCTGTTCACAATTGTAATTAAAAATTTCATTTCATTCGGCCTTTAATAATTCAATTAAATTTTTATTACTTTCAATTTCATAAAAATAATGTCAATGTATAGAATCCTATCTATTTAATAGAATTTTATGAATAAATGATTAACAATTCTACTCATTTGCATACTCCTCATGTTCAAGTTTTAAGATCGGTGACATACTATTCTTTAAATACAGAAAAAAACCATAATTTTCACTTTTTAATTTTCACCTAGTTTGCCCTCTGCAATAATTAAATTAAGGAATTTTCAAAATTTCCTGAAATCCTTTCGTTTTTTTCATTAATATGAGGTTTTCTCTTTTTATTAAACCATTTGCAAGTGACAGCACTCGTGCAATCTCATTGTTAACAATACTTACAGGTTCGGAAACGTAACAGTAGGATCCAGTATATCTCCATCCTCTCATTACATAAGCTTCGATCAAGCCTTCATGAATTATTAATGAATGTAGTATGCCATGAAATATTAATGAATGAAATTTGCCCCGGAGGGTTCAAGCGCATAAACATTGCTTAAATAACTTTTTTGATTTTTTTTTAAATGTGGAATCATATTTTGTTTACCGAGTTACACCAGAAGTGCTCGGTAAAGTTTAATCATTATCTTACAATTTTTTTACCATTTGATAAACTGTAATGCAACGTGACAATAAAATTCAGTACTCTAAAGGTATGTTTTTAGTTCCGTGATAGGTCTGAAGATGAAATTGGTTTCATTTAATATGCTTATAAATTATGAACTGTAAAAATTATGTTTCTTTATTTGATATAAAGAAAAAAACAATTTGTCGTAATATAGAGAATACCGGGTAAAAATTATGTAGGTATTTCAAGGAATTGGATTATTAGATCAAAATTATAGCACATTCCGAAATATATATTTCCTTTACGATAGAGCGGCTTGATGGCCAGTTGGCTAGCTCTCTGGCCGTTGGTACCATAGGCTCCAGGTTCTAATCCGGGACATAGATGGTGGCATAAATGTTTGTTAGAGGTTCGGAATCCACATTAAACTGTAGGTCCCGGTCTAATTAGCCTAAAGTGTGCAGAAAATGACAGTAGAGTAACAAACCAAAATCAAAAACCGATGAACCAAACCTTTACTATAAAAGCTTTGAGTGACAGTTTACGAACAAGTATAATGCGGTATAAGCCCAATCTCAGTAATGACCAAAATGCCTAACTTGAAGCACTCCTATTACAAGTAGAATATCCTTGATTAAGTAATATAGCAAATATAGAAAGAATAACACATTAAAATAAAAGAATTACAAGAACTAATTCAATAAACACTAGAAAATGCGATGTTATTATGTTTCACAAAAAATTTTTATTTCATAAGAATTTTTTATTTATAATTAGTCTGAAGGTATACCATTTTGTACAGCAAAATCCCATTTTTGTGTAGCAAAAAAATCGTAATTTACTTTGAATTAAAAATTCGATTGATTTATAAAACATTTTATGTATTTTATAAGAATAATAAGTTCAATATTCTTTAAATATTGAAAAAGGGCTATTCTGATGAGTTTCATTTTGGCTTTTTCTGAAGATTTATAAATTCTGTCTCTCATATTTATAAAAAATGAGCTATTATAAAAATAGCTGCACGATTATTTGAAAACAGTTTCATAATGCTTTTCCTAATGCATTTCGTAATGCATTTCTAGCAATATTTTCAGGATGTAAAATGCAAAAGTAGAAATTAAGTTTCACTTTCAATAATAATCATAATACTTAAAATGTTATCCATTTCTCTACAACAATTAGTATGAAAAGTGACTGCAAAATAATGGAAGGTAAGGTTATAGCTAACTGCAAATTTATGTCTCATTCCGGTTGCTTTTATATTATTTTATATTCTTCTCTATATTATTCTGTCAGGGGTCCAATTTTTGATTTTTAAAATAGCAATTTTTAAAATTCAAAAACATTTTTCTTTTCTTTGGTCTATTTGTATTTATAACTAGTTTGTGTCATATTGCTAAATAATTATATTTTAAAGGTGTTGTATACAGTGCATTTAATTTCAAAATCAATACAGACATTTGGATAGATAGATATACATTTAGATTGGCATTTACACTAACGAATAGAATGTCATAAAGAAATAAAAGATTTTTAATTTAAATTAACTACTTATTAGTTTATGAAGGAATCAATTTTTATGAAGATCCCTTTTTCTAAATCCATTTAAATATAATTTCTTAAGATATTAGAAATCCTAGTTTGAATTCATTCCGAAATTGGCTACTAAATACTTAAAATAGGAAAGTTTAACCTCTAAATTTTAATTAAATCCCTAAAGTCTCTCCAATACACTATTCTACACAACACTTTATGAATTATATTGAGTCTAATACATGATTTTTAAAAATAAATCACTAAACACTTTCATCACTATGCTATTTTACAATAAATACAACAAACGCTCTTAATCTTAAAGGATAGATTTGTTTCACTCAATTCGACCTAACATTAAATTCATAGGCATGTTCACTACAAATGCCATGAATACATTTCAACCAAACTCCCAAATTACTCTACTACAATATTCAACATGTGGTATCTATTGACTTGCTTCTATCCTTACCACAACACTCAGACTTCAATGGCTGTTCAAGGGATTTCGATCACAACTTACACCATTATGCTATTTAGAGCTCCAGAATTCAACATCCCGTTTTCTAATATGTAAGATAGGAAATGAAGTGTAAGCTATCTCCAGGATGTCCTTGTTTCCCCCTTGAAGCACATGAATGGAAGGTAGAATCCGAAAACGTCTTGCAAAATACGCTTCGTCGACAAGTTTTACTTCCTCGGCTTCATTTCCTATTGCGTTATTGGAACTCATTGTTTCTTCCTACTTTCCACCAAATCTAAAGGTTCCCTCCCAGATTGTAAATAATATAAATTAAAATGCAGGTAAGGTAAATATAAAGCTTTAACATGCTTATCTCAACATTCCTTACTCTAATTCAAAGAGAATTAAATAGTGGCTTTCCTGAAATTCAGACACCTCTATGTCGTCTCTAATTTCATTTATATCTTCTGTTTCAGTCATTCGTTTCTTCATAAAATTGCTAACAGAACAATAAACTGTTCATGAACCCTGACGGAATAATATACAAAAGAACATAAAATAATATAAAAGCAACCTGAGTGACAGTATTAAAACAATGTATAGGTTTTATTTAGTGTGTACTAATTAGTGATTGTATAAAATTTCACTGGATCGGCCTATACTATTAAATTTTATTTTATTTATTCTATTTGTTAGAGTCGTTTATTATTAAAACTAGTTTTGATTTCAAGAATTATTTGATAATAATAGTAGAATTAGTTTTGATTTCAATAATTATTTAATAATAATATTAAAACTAGTTTTGATTTCAAGGATTATTTGATAATAATATGAAAACTAGTTTTGATTTCAAGAATTATTTAATAATAATATGAAAACTAGTTTAGATTTCAAGAATTCTTTGATAATAATATTAAAACTAGTTTTGATGTCAAGAATTATTTGATAATAATATTAAAACTAGTTTTTGATTTCAAGAATTATTTGATAATAATATTAAAACTAGTTTTGATTTCAAGAACTATTTGGTAATAATATGAAAACTAGTTTTAATTTCAAGAATCATTTGATAATAATACGAAAACTAGTTTTAATTTCAAGAATCATTTGATAATAATACGAAAACTAGTTTTGATTTCAAGAATCATTTGATAATAATATTAAAACTAGTTTTGATTTCAAGAATTATTTGATAATAATATTTTAAAGATTATGTGGAAGAAAAAAAAAAAGAAAAATTAAGCATGTATTGTAGAGATTGTAAGCGAAATATTTTGTTGTGACAAGGAGATTTTTTTAGTTCCTGAAAACATGTAAAAAAAAAAAAATCCTTTTTTTTTTCTAAAATATTAAGAAGTCGTTGAACAAACCTCATCTTAAAAGCATCTCTTATCTCTTAATTGGTTGTTAACATCCAACTTTTGCTAATAGAAAAATATTTATTGAGTTAAGTGTTGGCTATTTTATAAAAGCACTCGTGATTTTTTTCGTTCTTCCCGATATTAATATTTTGAGTGTTACTTAGGTCTTTCTAGATAGGTTTATTATAAGAGCTTCTTATTTATTTTATCGTCCAATTAAATTACAATTAATAAAAATTTTAAAATATATTAAATTAATGTAATTGAAAAATTTCATTTCTGTATTTGGAAAAAGCATTGACTAGTTTTGAGCAAGTTAGTTAAATATTAAAAAGAAATATAATATCTTTTAAATATTTTTATGGTATAAATTAAATGCAGAAGTACAATAAGACTGTGGCAGTGCAGAAAATAACAATAGAGAAGTTGATTATTATTAGGGCAGTTTTAACACTTAATTTTATTCTTCAAAATACACGTTCAAACGCCAGATAAAATTCTAATAGGTTCAAGCATTAAGACATGTCAATTTTTATTAAAGATACATCACTTAGGGGATTAAGTTTATCTCGTACGAGGAAATATTTGACATCCTTTATTTATCCAGGAAACGATCCTTTAAGATATCTTTTTGCTAATTAGCACATGCGGGTGTGTATCTTAATAGTGAAGAATAGAAATAACCTTACAAATTATGGTGAAATATAAGATTTTTAATTTTTTGTGTGTGGAGATAGATAGCTATTAAATATGGTATATTTAGAATCACTGTATTTCGAACAAATGACGTCTTTCCCATTTATATTTGAAAAACGTTGTTGTGAATTACATTTTTTTGTGAAATAAACATGTCAAACGTATATGTCCTACACATATTCAAACCTTGTTGTGAATTACTTTGTTGTAAAACATACATGTCAAACATAGTCATACATATATTTAAGCATTGTTGTAAAACATATATGTCATACATATATTCAAACATTGTTGTGAATTATATAAGAAGTGAGACTAATTATAAGAAGTGAGACTTATATATATAATAAATGTTTCCATTATGTTTAAGCATTAAAAGGTTCATAGATATTTATTTTAGAATTAGATAAATGTTATGATTAATATATTAATCAGGTTAGAAAAATAGTTTTTGCAATTAACTTAATCATTACAATATCTTTCCCTTTGTCATAAAAAAAACTAGACTAAAGGATAACATATTTAAAAATAATGACTTGTATAAACAACTAAATGTGATGCAATATATTAACAAAATTACTTATATTTTAATAATATATAAGAACACTATAGTTAAAAATGAAAGAAAATATAACATCTTTAAAATATTTTTATGTTATAAATTAATCCAAAAGTATAATAAGACTGTGGCATTGTATAAAATAGCAAGAGAGAAGTTGATTATTATTAAGGGTAGTTTTAATATTTAATTTCATTCTTCATAATACGCCATATAAAATTCTAATTTGTTCATATATTAAGACAGGGCAATTTTTATTAAAGATACATCACTTAGGGGATTTAAGTTTATCTCGTGCGAGGAAATATTTGACATCCTTCATTTATCCAAAAACGATCCTTTAAGATATCTTTTGCTAATTAGCACATTCGGGTGGGTATCTTAATAGTGAAGAATAGAAATAGCCTTACGAATTATGGTGAAATATAAGATTTTTAATTTTTGTGTGTGGAGATAGATAGCTATTAAATATGGTATATTTAGAATCACTGTATATCAAACAAATAACTATTTCCCATTTATATTTGAAAAATTTTTTATGAAACATATATGTCATACATATATTCAAACATTGTTGTGAATTATATATGTGAGACTAATATATATAATTAATGTTTCGATTATGTTTAAGAATTAAACTTTCATAGATATTTATTTTCGAATTAGATAAATGTTATGCGTAAAATATTCATCAGGTTAGAATAATATTTTCAGCACTTAACTGAATGATTAATATATTTTACTCTTCGTCAGACTTAATAATAGCATATTTAAAAAGGAAGGCTTATATAAATAATTAAATGTGATGCAATATAGTAACAAAATTATTTATATATTAATAAAAATATTAGATTGTGTGAATAGATTTAATTATATGGGAGTTATGATGATATTAAAGGTTTTTCAGATATGTTTAAAGCTCGTCAATCTCAAAGTTCTTGATTTCTTAACCATGACATAATTTTGAAAAAGTTACATTTCTCTTTATACTAAATCCCATTAAATAAAAATGATGGTAAATATTAACATTTTTACATGTATTGGAGAATATTTCAACTTTCAATAAATCGAAATCTCCAATATATGACAATAATATGAAACTTTACCATCCACACTTTTTTACTATAAAGACTTCTTGTTAAAAATATTCCACAGTATATTATTATCCAAACACCATAAATATTACAAAATAGTTCTTCGAGATAAGGCAATTTATATTCAGTCTCTTTACGAGAATACACTACCTGGAAGATAGATAATACACCATTCTGAGGATTCTTCATTCTTGTACGTGAAAGGATTAACGATCGAAGAATATCTCTTACGATGACATTTTTGAAACTGATGCGATGTAGATGAACGATACATTTTAATGGTGTGTGTGCATCATAAAATTAGAGCTATTACTGTCGAGGAAGCTAATAATAAATTTTCATTTTGAATACTGAACTAGTTATGTATGCAAATTGCATTTGTTATGCTTTGAAATATTTCTATAAACTATGCTTTGAAATATTTCTATAAAACTTTATGCAGCTCCTGTGACACAGTGTTTTTAAAGTAAATATTTTCATAATCTTATTGTATAGAATTACTTATGCTTGATAGTGTAGGATATTATTATTTTTTTTATATAATTGTAGTTTAAAATCGATTAGGTTTTGCATAACCTTTCTATAAAAATAAGTAGCGAATCAAAGTTAACTTTAACATTGATTTTTATAGTTTTCTATAAATAACAAAATATCGTATGAAACATAAATGTAAAATTTCTCTGAAGTATAAGATATGTCATATATATATATATGTATGCAAATTGCATTTGTTATGCTTTGAAATATTTCTATAAAACTATATGCAGCTCCTGTGACACAGTGCTTTGAGTAAATAGTTATTTTCATAATCTTTCTGTATAGAATTACTTATGCTTCATAGCATAAGATGCCATTATTTTTTTATATAATTGTAGTTTAAAATCGATTAAGTTATGCATCAAAGATAGAGAATCAAAGTTAACTTTAACATTGACTTTTATTGTTTTTCTATAAATAACAAAAGAAAATATCGTATAAAACAAAACTATAAAGTTTCTCTGATATAGAATATCAAACAATATCCAATGCAATTCTATGATATATTTTTATTCGTTTCTCTTACTTGGTTTAGACTTCGTCCCTAGTATTCTACTTTTTTTATTGATCCTACATAAACATTTTCGTATCAAGAATTGTCTAAAACAGATTTGGCTTTCGTGATGTTTTATATTTCAGTTTTGCTTTTCTTACATGCTTGAGAGAAATAAACTCTGGTATAAAAATAAAATTTGGGTATTTTCAAGGTATTCTGTACGTGATTTATCATTGTAGAAGGAAGTTTCCGTTCTGATAAATTATATAAAGGAGCATTTTAATGATTGTGTTTGTTTGAGCATTCATATCTTGCAAATGTTTCTTCAACTGAATTTGCTAATATTAATAGAGTTTAGAATATAAATGCTTAACTGTGTCCTTTTGCATAAGAAAACAATATTTTAGACAGAAATACCAGTACACCTAATGTAAGTATTAATAGGTTTAGAATGTAAATGCTTAACTGTGTCTTTTAATTTAATACAAACAGTTACATAAGAAAACAATATTTCGGATGTTTTAAAAACACCAGTACACGTCATGTAAATATTAATAGGTTTAGAATATAAATGATTAATTGTATCTTTTAATTTAATACAAATAGTTACAAGAAAACAATATTTCAGACAGAAACACCTGTACACTTAATGCAAATATTGATAGGTTTATAATATAAATGCTTAACTGCTTTAATTTAATTAAAAAGAATTTTTATGTTACATAAGAAAACACATATTTCAGAAAATTGTACGTCATGTAAATATTAATAGGTTTAGAATATAAATGATAACTGTGTCTTTTATTTAATACAAATAGTTACATAAGAAAACAATATTTCAAACAGAAACAACAGTATTTACAATTTTAACGTAAATATTAATAGGTTTAGAATATAAATGCTTAAGTATAATATGTTTTGCCTAAGAGAGATTAGAACTCATACAATGATATCGGTATAAATTTTTTGCATTCATGAAAAAAAGTAACTACGAGTAATTTCATAATTCATAAAAATAAATAGTCTACAGTCTTTAGAAATCTTTCAAACTTTAAAGAGTATTTTTAATTTTCTAATTGATTTTAAGTATTTAATTTAAATTTGGCTGAAAATATATCCTTGGTCTTTTTTAATCTGTTTTAAATGGAAATCACCCAATAAAGTTTGAAAAATATTACAATAAACTTCATTGAAACTAAAAGAATTTCACGTAAAATTTATTACACATAAACAATTTGCTGTGAAATTTAATGATATACGTCAAAATTTCCAGTTTGATGCTCCTTTATCTTCTTGATGCAAAAGCCAAACACAAAAATAATATTTTCATTTATATATGCATACATCATACATACATACATAACTACATATATATATATATATATATATATAAGAACATAATGTATTAATACGAAAATAAAATCATGTACATCATAGAAGCACAATCAAATTGTATAACAAAAGTTAACAATTTGATAATAATTCAATAATAACAATTGTATAACATTCTCTATAAAAACCCTGAAATGCTACATGTATATATTAAATTGGCTATTGACCATAAACAAATTGAAAAACGTCGAAAGTGTATAAGTATGCAACACTAGAAATATTTGGATTTATTCAAATTTGGATTTATTTAACTCAATGAAATACGAAATATCTTTGAACTAATAACAATAGCAATGTAAATAAGAATTACGAAGCATCTTGATAGCTGTATATTATTATTATATTATTCCTATATATAGGATATATACTACTTCTCATTATTATTAAACATAACAGTATTAAATTTCTGAAACACAGTCTATTTGTCTTCTAATAATGAATAATGCTTTTAATAAAGGGTACAAGAGGATTTGTTTTAGAAAACAATTTGTTATATTCCCTTCCCCCTGCACCCAAACCTAAAGGTGCATTTTGAAGGGAAATCATCTCTTTCGTTATATTAGTTTAGGAGTTCAAATCTTGTATGAATTTCGGAACACCCTGTAGACCAACGCAGTGAACATAAGTTAGCAAATTTTCTTTTAATTTATGAACGTTAAAAAATATACTAATTTATTATAGTCAGTAATTCAACGTTCCTGTAATTCTTTCTTTCTGTTTAGAATCTAAATATCACATATATTATTGCACTGTTTCTCAATTTTATTTCCATTGCAGTTTCTCTGGCACATTATAATTATTAAAATAAATGCTATTATAATCTTGATGTTTACGTTGCCTAATTTTTTTTTTATTACTAATTTATAAAAGGGATGTTAAGCTTCAAAAGAGAACATTTATTACTTTTAATTAACGAATACGTATAATAGAAGAAGCGACAACACACAAATATTTAATATCTGCCTTCAAAAGAAATAAAATATTTAAACGCCATTTATCAACTTAGAAAGTGAACGGATTTTTTAATAATTTTTTTCAAAGCGCTATGCTGTGCAAGTCTTTAAGTTCAATAGAAATATTTGATCTTGAGTTTTGGTTTCCTAGCAACCAAAGCAAAAAAAAATTGATTTTGCAAATATCCATTGATATGAAAAAGAAATATGGTATTTATCAACATTCAGAAAGAATTAATTATTAATAATTTTAAAATTGGGCAACTTAAATTCTGCGCTTAACAAAAAAAAAACAATATTTAAATTTTTTAATTAACTTGTCTGCTTTATATTATGCCTCTTTTAAGAATTGGAGAGCATCTGGAGTATTAAACAAACATGTTTATTCCACTATAAACTGCAAGGAATAAAATCCACGCGATATATCCAGTTGCTTGTTATCTAGCTTTTGCCTCTAAATTAGTTCCCTGCGATTCTGTATTTATAAAGCGATTATTATGTCTACCGCTGCATTAGTGGACTAGGCGATAAGCCTGCAACGTTAGTAAAGACTTGAATCTACAATTAACAGAAACGGATAAATGTCAACCTGTAACAAACGCTCCTGTCATGGAAGTGATCCACCTTATGGTACAATCCTCATCCGGTTTTTTGCATTACCATTTGTAAGCTGCAAAGGCTATGTCAATAATTAACCAAGGGACTTCCCGGTCTAATCCTCTATCGCTCGGAAGATCATTAAGTTAATGAGAATTCAAATATACCGAGTTTTAGTAGATGACTAAATGCTGAAGCTATTTGTATGTAAAATACTAAAGGGGGCTGCATATAGTTTGGTGTTTACTAATGATAGCTTGGGATGAATCTATTCTATGTGCTATTAGTGATATTGGTGACAAACTATGATGTTAAGGCTTCGACACTAAATAAAAAGAGAAATATCATTTAAAAGTTCTTTCAATTAACGACCTATGCCACTGGTGAAAAAATCCTTTTCAGAAAACTTTCACTCAATGTAAACCTCATATTAACCAGCTACTTTTGAGGACAAAAAAATTCAGGCTTATATTAATTAAATTCTTTATCACACAAATACCAATTTAATTATTTGTTTTGATTTGCAAAGGAAGACTATATATATTTGTTTTATTGGTAAATTGTTTCTTTATGCTTTTTTGTTTGTAATTGTTATTTTCTTACGTAATAACTGAATAACAATTGAACACAAATATTCAATCGCAGTCACTTTGAAATGTGGGGAAATGTGGAAATGTGTTTTATGTGAATGAATAAATTTGATTGTCTTGCTCTTTTCTTTTTATTAAGAATTCTCAGATTCAATTGGGTTTGTTTAAAACCTGAAATTACAAAAATGGTGCAAAGCACACTAACTGGAACAGGGATTTCCGGATTGAAAATTCTGTGTTGTATCTTTCCCATTCTAATTCTACCTCTGACAGAAGCATTTCATAACCACCATACATCAAAAGCAGGCTTTGGGGAAAAAAGATACTACAATCAAACTTTTATAATATAAAATTTAAATTTATAATAAAGTTATTTTCTGTGTCTTTCTTATTTAAAAATATTATTATTATTATTAGATATTTTTGTACATTATAACAAATACTTTTCTGATATTTTGTACAAGGGCAAAAGCTGGCTTGATCTTTATTTTCAGTACAAATACAGACCACGAAAAAGCGGGGCCTTATCGATCCTTTTGATTTGACTGGTTTTTATGCATGAGGTGTCAGAAAAGTTACCCCAGAGATAACTGGCTTGAGGCGGCCAAGCGTACATTTTCTTATCGTAACAATAAATACAGCATATACCATTATAAAATTTCTAAACGTGTATAATTGTGGAAACATATATAGAAAGCATTTTATTTGTTTAAATAAATTTAGCAGGGCATATTGTGTTACTTAATCTAACATAAAATTTATAATTAATTCTATTGGTAAAGCCTTATTTAAAAAGGTATTTTACGTAAAGGAAATGAGGCCATACATTAAATAGGGATATATATATTCAATTACATATAGCAGAAGAACTTAGCAGTGCATATTGTGTTTGCTTAATCTAACATACCTATCGCAAAAAGAATTTAGCAGTGCATATTGTGTTACTTAATCTAACAGTTATTTATGATAGTTAATTAAAAAATAATAGATATATATTAAATGATGTTGAAAGCTATTTTAAAGCAATTTGAAGAAGTAACTAATTCATTGTCAAAGTATAAAATTTTTATAAATGTAACTTGTAATAAAAATGATGTAAAAGCCATGTTATATTTAAGGACACTTATTTATTACATTTAATGTCTTTCAATCGTGTAAAAGCATAGAAACATATAACAAAAAAGAAAAAATATATCGAATCGAAACGAATATAAAAAAATTTTCTTTTTAGAATGTTAAAATAATTTTTGCACTGTTTTCAAAATATCCCAGTTATAAAAACAAAGAAAATGTTTAATTTTTAAAAAATATAAAAAAGCGTAAATATGAAACGAGTTCGAAAATATTATTTTAATTAATTGAAATTTGTATAAATTTCTTAATTAGTAAGTTGGACGAAAAAAAGACACTTAAACAATTTTGAAACAAAAAAATAATTATAATTAATAAAACGGATTTATTTTAAAAGTATGTAAAAAGAGCTTTACAACTTCAAGAATTAAAAAAGTTGTCTAAATTCATGAATATGTTAAATATTAAAATGTATTTTTAATCCCTGTGACATCAAAAAGAAAAATTATGTTTAAAAAATTACAAAATCCTTTTCTAAATTTTTTTTTTTTAAAAATAAAGCATGCTAAAAGAGAAAATAATTTTTGATTTTAATTGATAGCTTTGTTCTTATTCAACCAAATCGAAAATATTAATTAGGAGTGATTAAAGAGAATAATCCTATAAATAAATAATTTCTCCAGCGGTTTTTTGAAACCATTATCCATTGCTTTTATCTTGATTCTTCTGATAAGAATTTTAAAAACGTCTCGTAATTAATTTCTTAGTTTTATACCACAAAGATTTTAGACAATTTTATTTTACGGATGTTTAATAACCATTTACCATTTGCCTACAGATATTAAAATGTCTAATCTTTGTAAATTATTGCTCGTCCGTTAAAAAATTGAAATATTTGTAAAATTCTAATTTGTTCTTCATTTAAAGCAAATGGGTTTTTAATTATCTGTAAAATTTCTTTATAAAGAGAATTGTTTAATACAAAATTAATTATTTTTGAGAAGATTTTTGACGATTTTATTTCTGTAAAACCATTTTACAAAAATTAAAATTTCAGATCTATCATTAAAAATTTGAAATATTTGTAAAATTCTAATTTATTCTTTATTTAAAGCAGTTTCTTCATGGGTTTTTAGTTTTACAATTGTTTAAAGAATACCATGAATTAACTTTCAAATTAATTGTCTCATACAAAATTTATTTTCATGAGAAGATTTTTGACGATTTTATTTACTTATCTTTAATAACCATTTACCATTTGCCTACAGATATTAAAATTTTAGATATTTGTAAAGAATTGCTCGTCCATTAAAAATTTCAAACATTTGTGAAATTCTAATTTATTCTTTATTTAATGCAATTTCTTTATGGTCTTTTAAGTTTTACTTTATCTGTCAACTTTAAAGAACCTACTAAGGAATTAACTTTCATAAAGACAAATGTTTCACACAAAACTAATTATTTTCATGAGAAGATTTTAGGTAATTTTATTTACGGATCTTTAATAACCATTTACTAATTGCCTATTAAAATTTCTGATCTTTGTAAAATTGCTCGTCCATTAAAATTGCAAAATATTTGTGAAATTCAATTTATTCTTTATTTACTACAATTTCTTTATGGGTTTTTAACTTTACATTGTCTGTGAAATTTAAAGAACCTATCAAGGAATTAACTTTCATAAAGAGAAATATTTCACACAAAATTAATTATTTTCATGAGATAATTTTAGGCAATTTTATTTATGGATCTTTAATAAACCATTGACTGCCACAAACTAACTATTATTTACCATTTGACTGCAGATATTAAAATTTCAGATCTTTGTATATAATTGGTTGTCCATTAAAAATTTCATATGTGAAATTCTAACTTATTCTCTATTTAATACAATTTCTTTATGGGTTTTTAAACTTTTTACATTATCTGCACAAATTAAAGAACCTACCAAGGAATTAACTTTTTAAAGACAAATGTTTCACACAATAATTATTTTCATGGAAAGAGTTTTGGGCCATTTTATTTACAGATCTTTAATAATCATTTACCATTTGCCTACAGATAATAAAATTTCTGATCTTTGTAAATTATTGCTCGTCCATTAAAAATTAATGCAATTTCTTAATGGTTATTTAAGTTTACATTATCTGTCAAATTTAAAGGACCTACCAAAAAATTAGCTTTCATAAAGACAAATGTTTGACACGAAATTAATTATTTTCATAAGAAACAAATGTCAACCATATCATCAACCTCTATGGCCCATGAGAGGCCTGGTGCATAAACCCAATGAGCCATGCCAATACGAAAGTTCCCATATCTATGCCTGGAGTTGAAACGATAAATTCATAAGCCAGAAAATGCTTCCATTTGGCTCTAAGAGATGGGAGGATGCAAAAAAAAGCCAGCCTTGAAGAAGAAATACTCATTATTCAAGTTTCTTCGATGTCTGAAGTAGAGGTTGTACTATTCAACAGATATGTATTATTTAAATTTTCTGTATAAATATCTATACTTAACTTTACGAGAATTTATACAACACAACTATTGTGTAGAATAAAATAATTTCAGGAAATTGCTGTAATTTGATGGGCAACATGTAAGATTTCTGGAGGTAGCACGTAGGTTTTCCGGGAGTAACATGTAGGACCCTGATGGGGTAACATGTAGGTGTTATCTGATGTGCAACATTGAGATTTTGAAGCTGGCAAACCATTCCAAACCGAATTTACCATGCTCATCTCAATGAGCACATAGGTCTGAAGTTCCTTTTTGGGTCACCATGATATGGAAGCAACGTACGGCTCCTTGCCTGCAAACTGTGCATGAAGAGTCGTTTTAAATTGTGGTGCACAATAATATGAGGGGTGATATTGAAACAGGTCTTTTGTTGGTCACCTTGGATAAAGTTGAATCTACTACATACCTACCTTTCTAGTGTGATTAACCTCAGATCAAAGTTCCCAGCATTTGAAAACAACAACAAATTTATGTTAACAAAATTACTCATCATAATTGAAACAATGAAAATAAATCACGTTGTATGATTCATTTTTTATATTGTTTAATTCCATTAACAAAGTCATATAATTCATAATGTTTTAAAATACTAATTTGAGTCTTGGACCATTTTTCACATGAAGTTTTTTTCTATTTAAATTATGAAATAAACCAATTAAATGGGAATTCTTTATTTAACTATTTGCTTACGTAAAATACAAAATTTTCAGAAATGGGAAAATTAATGAAAAACTAAAAACTAAGCATAACTTAACTAATTATCAGTAAATTTAAAATAATAACGAAAGATAGCATTGCTTAATTATGAACACCAAAAGACATTCGTAGAAAGTATTAATAATCATTTATTTTAGCACTGATAAGTATTGTTTGATTAATATTTGTTATATAAATTAACTAAGATTATTAGAAGAATAGCAAATTTATACACATAAAAGAGGAAATATATATTTATTAAAAATAACGTATTATACTTGTTCTTATAACATTAGTACGATGATATCGTCCTTTGCCAAGATTTAAAATTTTTTTCTATTATCAAAAGCCCATATTAAAAAAAAAACAGAATAGTAGCAAATACTATTAAAAGAGCACTGAATAATGTATCTCTTAAAGTATCTCTAACAATAATATATATGTTACATATTTGAACTGAGAATTAAATTTTTTTTGTTGTTGTTGAACGTCGGTGGGCCTCCTATTCCATTTATATATGCCATGAATAACTCACGAACTGGTGAGGACATTTGCGAATACATTTGGGAATCATATGATACTCATTGATGCAATCGTCATAGAGTCTCACCGTTTCTGAAAACAGGGAGTGCATATGTCAACATGTATGCAAACAGATATTGAGGAATTTGTGAAAACATTTCGGATTCAAAACGTTTTTTGCGAAATTTTAGATGTTGTTACTTATATTTGCAGTCTATATTGTGACAACTTTTTTCTTTTTAAATGCTAATACTTCAATTGTTTGGTGAGCGTGTGCTGTTGAGGAAAAACATTATATCAATCAAAAACTTTTAAAACTTTTTTGATTGAAGTCGACTCCCAATTTAACATTTTTTTTTTTTTCTTCACTTGGCACTACCCTGAAGCAAGATATTAAAAAAAAAATCCTTTTTTCCGAAGTTACTTAGCATAATGTGTTATACATGTGTTGTTTAGAAGTTTTCGAAAGGAAAAAAAGCGTATTAGAACTGATAATGGATCTACATGTTTATTCATAAGAATTAAAAAGACGGCAAAGGCAGCAGATTCGAACAGGGAACCCTCCTGCAGGCTAACTGCTCACGTTACCACTGAAGAACAAGTCTGGCAGAAAATTATATTTTTAATTTTTTTATAATGCTTCTTTCATTTATGGCGTTAATTCGATAACAACTATATTTCTCTTCCTGATCCATTATTTTTTTATGCAGTGTATATTAAATTTCGATTTATGTCTCTTGTAATTAAGATCAGACATAAGAGGCAATTAAGAGGTATTGTAATGTAAGAGGTGTTGTTTTTTAGATATTTCTTAAATTTCACTTAATTCCATGTTCCTTTAGTGGATCCCTGTTGCACTGTTAAGTTTGGAATTTTGTGTAGTCTGTTTGATTTCACTTAAAATTCAAATTAGCTGCCATTGCTTGTGTGATACGGATATAAATGCTATAAAAAAAAAAATTAATGCCTTTCGACTGTAACCATTAAGAGGTGGTTTGTTAAAAATGTTTTTTCATTCAAATGTCTTTTTAAATGTCAATGAATAAATAATTTTGCTTTTAATGCGTGAATTTTATTTTCTAAATTTCTTCTTGGTAACAATTCCATATTTTAGATGTAATGTCGATACAATTCTTTCCATAGCAGCTATTCGAATCAATGCATTACAATAGTATTTCTTCGAATCAATTCTGTTCTTTCCACAGTAGCTTTTTGAATCAATGAAGTATTTTATACAGTATCTTTTCATTACACCGCTCTTTGTTATTATACCTATTATGCTATTTCATGCGCTTTTTTAGAAAAAAAAGACATACAAGTAGCACTATTAAGCTTTTTTTGAGGTAAATATAAGTGTAAATTAGGCTACAGCAAGTAAGAGTAATTCTCTATCTTTAATTTTGTTAATTTATGATTCATCCTTCCAAATCTGATTTTATAATTCTGAATTACCTCTGTTAAAAATTCAAGTAACGTTAGAACCTAGATAAAGACGTCGTTTACGTCGGCTTTATCTTTGTCTCAGGACATGAACTGTCTCCTGACATATATGTTGCTGAATTATAATTTTAAAGATTTAGGCATTTAGCTGCTTCTGTTTCTTTCATGTGTTAAATGTCTTATTTTTTGATGAGTTAATGATATAATTCACAATTTTTTTTAATTCATTTTTAAATTACATATACTTTTACTTGTATTTCATCACTTTTGGACAGCATTGTATAACTTACAGTGAATTAAGTTACATTGCTATCAAAAACATGCAGTTTATACTTCTTTATTGTAAGCTGCAATATGCAAGAATTGCATGAGCGCATATAATATATTGTGCTTAATTCAATATGAGTGTGTGTTTAACAATAATAGTTCAACAATATTAAGGTGAACTATTCTATTAAGATCTATATCAATTGAATAACTTTGAGTTTCCTGGGGGGATATGATTATTTTTGTCATGATTCTAACAAAAACAGCAATGACAGAAGGTGTATAATATCCAAATTCATGTAGCTATCTTACATATGTTTTGTTATATAATAAAAATTCTTTATTTCTTTCATTGGTCTCCGAGAAAATTGCTGTTCATTCTCTCAAAAACAGCTCACATTTCTTAAATGTAGAATACCTGAATTTTTAACTCGTCTTGTTCAAAGTTGGCATAAAAATTGAATTTTTCATCTTTCTTCATTAAACTTTCAAAAATTCATTACACTTACAAGATTTTTCTTTCTCCTTGATTCTTAAATAATCTATGTATTATTTTTTTTTATTCTAGAGATTTTTCCCTTGCAACCCATTAATAAGAAAGAGAAAAGACATTAATATACTTTTTTTTTGTATGCATGTTTTTTTTAAAGTAAAATTCTTGTTTAATGTAGAGGTTACTTCAAACACTATTTCAAGCGGTATATTTTCCTTATTTTCCTTATGTGTATAGATTAAACACAAAAAAAGACTCAATATACAAGGGATCCAATAATTACTGGACACATTACAAAATGATGTAAATAAAACAAGAAGATATTGTGATAAATGCAATAAATAATTTACAATTTAATTACAAGATTAATAAATTTCTATGTCAAATCAATTGATTGTCGCAATCATCCGTGCGATTCTCGATTTGTTGCCAAATAATGGCATCAAACATCTGAGGAGTTACTGAATTCTAAGTGACATTCTCCAGTTTTTGTAGTTTGATTTGTTTTGTAGTGAAAGATTGTGTCTTTCAGCTGCCTTACACTTATTTACAATAACTGAAGCAGTCGTTACAGTAGGCACGAGTTGCAGCTGCTTTTAGTCGCTTACGAATTACAGCTACTATTAATTCCATTCTGTCCATATATATGCCAATAAATAGAATGAAATTAAATATCGCGTAGAAAAGGCAATCGAGAAATCAAGGAATCTCATATCGAAATTTATAGACTTTTATAGCTACATTGTAAGTTATTAAAGACGTTTTAATTTTTACATAATTTTATAATGCATACAATACTCCTTTGGACAACCTGTATTTTGTGAGTTTATTACATTGCTTCAAAACTTGTTTAACATAACTTATAAACATTATATCAATTTTTAACTTAATTTACTACATACAGAATCAGCAGCTGGTGTTAGTAAAACTTCAGCATTTGCATTTTATTGTTCTTATTACTAATTGAAGCTGTCAGAATTATCTTATATAAATACTGACATCCTTTAATAAAATGAGTATAATTTAAATATATTCATTTATGAAATTTGCGTATTGTTATATTGATGAGTATAATCATTTTGCAACAGTATTACTAAAGCTACAAATTTTAAGGAGATTATTCAACTGGCAGCTAAAAAGCTTTAAAAGCATTAAAATTGCACCATTCATATGAATTTGAAAAGATTCTTTTAAAAAATTTCGACAAATTTGATAGATTTTATTTTAAAAAAGTATGGGATATTACATATTGTGAGCATCGTTTCATTAAACATTTGTTAAGATTTTAATATAGTCTTTAAATGGTGAAAAAATTTCGATTTTCTTTAATATTTTTATATTAATGACAAAATTATGTTTTCCACATATTATACATACCATAACAACACTCAAATGCTTAATATATGGACATTAAAAATAAAATCTTTTCAAATATTTTTACTGAATATTTTCTCAGAGAAAACAATAATTGCCTCAATGCCGTTACATATTTTAAGGATTAATTTAAATCCTATTTTAATTTTATTAGCCTCATATGATATACGCTTTTAATTTTAAATTCAACAGTATGTAATAAAATGCGTTGTCAACCTAAATCTTGTTTATCAAACAAAAATTCTCGAAGGCTTAAAAAAGCCAACTAAATTTCAATCCCTGATTAAAACTTTATTGTGAACATACGATTGAACGGAAGTTAAACAAAACATACGTCAGAAGTCGATTCTTTGTAAAATGTAAGTCTGTTTAAATTACTGTCGACGTGAATTCAGTTTAGCTGTTGTATTGCTGGAATATTAAAGAAAAATATATTGATTTGGGGCTTTAATAATGTAATTTCTTTTTACATTTTTGATTAATTAAAATTAAACTAAACACGTTCTTCAGAAGAAAAGATATATGGATGAAGGGCCCATAGTAAATCATGAGTTTCATGTACAAGTAATTTTTCTGTTGTCCTCTGTGTTTGATTATTATTTTTTTATTTAATCAGTCTATTATGTACACATTTTTGAAAAGCAATCAGTATGTTAGTACTTCCATACATATGTAGCATGCATTTAATTCGAACATGTATTTTTTTGCCCAAACAAATATAAAAAACTGAAAGCAAAATTCATAATTTGTAATTCAGCTATGATTTGAAATAGGTTATATAAAAATGTTTTAGATTAAATGTTTATAAATATATTTAATTTGAAGCAGAAAAGATGATTTGTCGACGTTAGAAGAAATTACACAGTTAGTTTTTGTTATTTGAAACCATGTGAATTAGGCACGCACATCCATATACATATGCTCACATGTTCACACAAATACAGATACATATAAGCTGAAATACATACACACAAGCGTACTAACATACAAATGAGTACAAAATGCATACGCATGCACTAACTCTACATGCATACATATATACAATCACACACACACACCTACACGCATATGTATCTACTACATACAATCATGTACGCATTTACACGCATACATACATAAAAGCACATAAAAGTTCACGCATTTACATAACATAAGTATATAATCATAAATATACATTCTCATATATACACTCATGTCCATAAATTAAGAATAATTCAGAATCACACAGAAATTGAACTCTAAAATAAAAATTTCACCTGTAGAATTATCACACACATCTTGAAGAAGAATATGCAAATTAGTGAAACCACCAGATGGCGCGGATAGTACGTCACAATGACGAGAGTGTAAGAGAGGGAGTATATAAGAATGGCGGCAAAGAAGTAAAATTGTTCACCAGGGCTTTAAAAGTCTTTCAGTGCAATAACCGCATAGTTATGGCACAAAGGAAGCGTTTGGATGATTTTTACGTGGTAGAATTATCGGACGACTGGAATGTGGACGTACCCAACTGGAAGTATCCGAGGAACTTGAATCGCCCAGAGTGTCATCTCCAGGCTTTGGCAACGATTCCAAGATGATGGTAATGTGAGTAGATGTTACAGCACAGGTCACCCCTCGAGTTACAACGCCGAAAGAGGACCGGTATTTAGCAGTTACTGCCAAAAGACACAGACGGAGCACAGCATCAGACCTGCCTCGTCAGCTCTCTTCAGCTACCGGTACGACAGTTTCAAGGCAGACCGTGTACAGACGCTTAGGGCACATTGGTCTATATGCTCGTAGGCCTGTCAGATGTGTTCCACTTACCGCAACTCACTGTCGCCTGCGATTAACCTGGAGTAGAGAGCAGGCATTGTGGACACCGCAACAGTGGTCTGCTGTGATGTTTTCCGACGAGTCCAGGTTTAGTTTCCAGTCTGATTCTCGCCGGACTTTCGTATGGAGAGTGCCAGGTACCCGTTACCACCAAGAGAACACCATTGAACAACACCGTTACGGTGGTGCAGGATGGTTCGTTTGGGGAGGAATTATTCTTGGTTCCAGAACTGACCTGCATGTTCAGAGTGTAACGATGACAGGCCACATCTATCGGGATGTCATTCTGGAACAACATGTACGTTTGTTTCGGGGCGCCATGGGGGCTGAATTTCTGTTTATGGATGGCAACGCCCGTCCTCAGCGTGCAAACATTGTAGACAAATGTCTTCAATTGAGGATATCACCCGTATGGATTGGCCAGCATACTCACCGGACTTGAATCCAATAGAGCATGTGTGGGATATGCTTGGCCGACGAATTGCAGCCCGTCAACCCTCCCACCTGTCAACCGGAACTTCAGAGGGCATTGCTTGATGAGTGGTGTAATATTCCCCAAGATCAGATTGATAATTTGATACTCAGCATGCCTAGGCGTTGTAAGGCCTGTATTGCATCGTCCGGGGAGATATACTCCATATTAACCATCATACTAACCATGTTATACTGTTTCTTGTAAATAGGTTCTTTTTTTTTGAAATTTGCTCGAGGGAGTAAAAAATCGCAATTTTTATTAATTATGTCAAACATATAGCATCTTTTTTGCTCTTTTACCTTTTGTTTAATAAATAGACTTTATAAATAAGTCAAATTTGTTTTGCTTCTTGTCTCTTTCTTTGCCTGAACTTCATTATCCTTAATTTATGGACAGGAGTGTATATATATATATATACCATGGGAATCACATGGGAAAGAAAGTAAATACAATGCATTTGCATGAATGCGTAAGTAAACAGCATTTATAACAGTACACAAAAATGCCAAAAATGCGTATCAAATGTGTTTTCAAACAAAAAAGTTTCGCTGAACAACCAGATATGCGTAATTAAAAATATCGCTTTCAAAGCAGATAAACCATGCTTACTTTTTATTATTTCATTTGACAAAAAAGCGAAATTTTAAAATCTCTTCTTATTTTAATATTTCAATAACAATAACAAGAATGAAAAATCTTAAGCGAAAGTAAACATCTTACGACGTTTAATTTTTATCAGTTATTTAACTTTTCTTTGAAATCAATTTATCCGAATTAATTCCTTCATTTATTTATTGCTGATGGAATAGAAAGCAAGAATCATTGAAAACCGAAGCATATTAATTTTTTTCAAAGCTGATTAAAATATTTTCCAGAATTTAATTTAATTGAGCATTATGAAATTTTAAATAATCTTATCTAGCTAAAAGAATTTTTATTTTTTAAGTAATTCCAACATTAAAAGTAATTAACCAATTGAATTTCACTACTGTAAGAACATTTTAATTCGGAATATTTTTAAGAAAAATATTTCTTACATACAAGATTTCATTTAGATGGAAATTCAAATATATTGTGATCATATCCCTTTATTATTTTAACATTTGGCCAAGCAAGGCTCTCATTTATGAAGATTTTGCTTTTTTTGAATTAAATATATCTGAAAATTACTTGGTTTCTTTGAAGTCCTAAGGAAGTAATTTTGACATTAGACTTTGAAACTAATTGTATTAATATCTATATAATATCTATATCTATTTTTAACATATATAAAAAGAGCAAATATTGATATTCTATTAAAATATGTTAATATTTCACTATTTTGCTTTCACAAAGTCTTATTTCTATCTTTTTACTATCCTTATGGAGCCTGGTTTGTTAACCTCATACTAAAAGCCCTGTAGAAAATTACCTGCTGTAAAAATTAAGGACACGAGAATTAGCTTTTTTAGAAAAATGTTGAGAGAAATTCTTCAGCAATTTTCTTAACTCTGCCATAGTAAATTACTTATTAAAATATTCATCAGTCTATCATTTTAAGTACTCTTGATTAAACAGCATCAATTTTCAAATATAGAATTTCCTTCTACTACTCAAAGAGTTAACCAACCAAGCTACGATGAAATCCTCATGTGTCGACTTTGCTGAATATTTTTTTGTTAAATAATTACGTTTTGGCACAACTGAATATTTAATTTTCTGAGCATTTCTGTGCAGAATTGTTAGCGCAAGTTATTAGTCTGAACCATCAAAACAACAAATGATTTTAACTTCAAAGACATCAAAATTTATAAAGTTCAGGCACAATTGTTTAGACATTGATTTAGCATGCTCTCTGATTTTGTCCTTTAATCTCTTACGGCTAACTGCCAAAGAACAAAGCTAATTGCTTCGCAAAGAATAAAGATTTTACGTTATTTCTTTTGAGAATTTAACCTACTACGAGACATTCAAGAATACTCATTATTTAAGATACCTCCACTTTTAAGGATAAATACGAATGAGACAATTACAAACAAAAATATTTCTTTGACATTCATTGAAGCCAGACGTTTTTGTCTGTAAATTATTTTTGAAAGTTTATGTTTTGTTGGGCTTTTACGGCAGCTACTTGAGTAATTCTATAACTTTTTGAGGCATTTAAGAATCTTGTAATAAATATTATAAAAGAGAAGCAGATTTTAAAAAATGATAGTTAAGAAAATTATTAAAAAAAGGGAAAAAATTATATTATTAAAAAAGGAAAAATTATATTATTAAAATAGGGAAAAATTAATTTTTATTAAAAAGGAAAAATTATTTTTTTAAAAAAGAGAAAAATTATTTTATATAAATAACGGGAGAAAATAATTTTTTTGTTAAAAAGGGAAAAAATATTTTTTTTTTTATTAAAAAGGAAAAAAATTTTTTTTTATTAAAAAAAGGGCAAAAATTATTTTTTTATAAAAAGGGAAAATTATTTTTTATTAAAAAAAAAAAAAGGAAAACTTGTTTTTTATTAAAAAAGGGAAAAAATTTTATTAAAAAAAGTGAAAATTATTTTTTATTAAAAAGGAAAATTATTTTTATTAAAAAAAAAAGGGGGAAAATTAATTTTCATTAAAAAAAGGAAAAAATTATTATTTTTATTATTAAAAAGGGAAAATAATATTTTTATTAAAAAAGGAAAAATATTTTTAAAAGAAAGGTAACAATTTGATATAATAAAGAAGTTTTGTGATGTTTTGATGAAATTAAAATGGCAATAATATAATTTTTAATAACTAATTTAAATTCTCCTATGAAATAAACTGTTGAAATAAATTGAAAAATATGTAATTTACTTTATTTTTATGGAGGAATTATAATTTTTATACTCTTAATTTAAAAATTGTTCTTAGATTTTGCTAGCATATTAAAGATATTTTTTAGATTTTATACTGATTCTTAGATGCTGATTTTGATTATAACTTGTTCCTTGTAAATTAAATGGATTTTTTTAATAAAAATTACATTTTATTTGAGAAAATGGTCAATCAATTTTCTTTCATAAAAAAACCTTTTTTTTTTTATTTTGAATACTATAATTTCATTTTTGAAAGAGAAAATTGAATCTTCAAGTGTTTATTCTCCCATTTCATTACAAATTCATCTTCATGTAATGCTTTAATTTCTTTGAACTCTGACAATGACATTTAAAAAGACATTTTAATTATTTATTATTTTTCTTTGAAGAAATTTAACAGGCATAATAAATTTAAAAGGTTACAAAGCCTGTCTAATTACTTAAAATAACTTGGTAAAGGTTACTTTTCCTTACTAATTACTCTTGAACGCTAGAGACAAAATTCCTTTATAATCAGGAAAAATAATCCTATGAATAATTATTTTTTTAAAATAGTACAAATGTGATTATTAACATTTCTAAAATTCTAGAAATTTTAATGCGGTCTTCTTTTAAGGACATCAAATAATTTTGAGGAAAAATAATTAAAGACCAGAGAGAAGAAACATTGGGAACGAACACCGACTTATTAAAATTTATTAATGAAATTCTATTTTAAATATGTTATTAACAAAACATTTTTAACACTTTAACATTTATTTATTCACTGCTTTTCCTTAAGAAAGTGAATAAATTTAATTAGAATACGTTTTCATATTACCTCATTTCGTTTTGACACCACTAATTAAATTATGCATTTTTTAATCTCCTTTGAACAAAACCGTAAAAATCAAGATTCAATCATTTTCTGGTTTCTTTTCGAAATATAAAATGGTGACCAAAAACTATTCGTCTTGGACAGAAACTCAACATTAAATTTGATCTTCTCTTTAAGTATTGTTTTATGTATCAGCATAAACATGATATCATTTTATTTTAAAAATAATCCAAATTTTTAAAAGAATACTTTTGATTCCTTAGAAGTTTTTCATGTTATATATGTTTCATATGCTTTGAAAATATGGTGCTTTTTTTTTTTTTTTTTTTTTGCAATGGAAACTTGCCTTAAAAATGCTTTTTAAAATTTATGAGATTTTTTTTTTATAGTAAATAATTTATGTTTGAAGGCATAGTGGATTTAAAAGATTTCTGTTTTTAATTAACGTCACAAAAATCTTCTTACTTTTAATATTATCTTTTAAAAGTACTTTGAATTGAGAAGGCTGCACGCGTGTCAATTTTTTAAATATTTTTTTTCCAGTTTTTCACTTAAAAATATTTCATCAAAAAAAAGATGCATCATTTTTTAATTGTAATTAAAGTTACCTTTGAGTTGACCTTTGATTACTATACATTTTAGTATATATGCATGTCAATAATAGATCTTTGTTTTATTTAATAAAATGTGATTTTAAAATATATGCACGTGTAACAAAAATCATCAAATTAAATATCACACAATTTCATTAAAAAAAAAAAATTAGCTATATGTAACATTTTAAATAGTTTAAAATCTCAAAATCTTAGTCTTAAAAATTATTGTTATACAAGGTGGTTATAATTAAAGTGACAATTACAATGCATTTCATATAAAAGTAATATACGAAAATTTCTTAATAAGCCTTTAATTAATTTACATCTTATTACAAATTATTCATAATACAAAGTTTTTGTCATTTGTAAAAGAAAACAACATCGAAAGTTATTAATGATTTTCACACATAAGCCAGCAATAAAATTATTAACAAAAATAATAATAATACATCATGATTGATTGATATTTTTTCTAAATTGCACTGTCATTAAGACATGAGTTTTCCAATACTAAGACAATAAATAAAAATTATTCTATTAAGAATTCAAGTATTCTTCTATATTTTTTAAAAATTTAGAAAACATGTTTTTCAACGATTCAAGTAGGGAGAAGTTTTTTTTTTTTCTTATTTATTCAGGTCTAGACAGATCAAAAGTTCCACTATGAAACTTAATCGAAGCAGAAATTTAAAACTGATTAAAAAAAAAAATTTCCTATTAAAGTTCTTCATACCAGTTAATCTTTTTAAATTAATTGCAAATCATTTTATACTGCCAACAAATTTTAACTCGAAAATAGACCTTGTAGAAGATGTGTCGTTTGTTTGTGCAGCTGGAACTGGGTGTGGTCTGCTGAAGAATTCACAACTTTAAAGGCACGCCACTTTTATTTATACGCGCACAAATTCCACATTCACATACAAATAATACACAACATATTTAAAACATCTAATTATACGTTTATGTAAGTGATTGCACTTCTAGCTTTTGGGATGAAAGCTGTAACTAACGGCAACGCCTGTTTGCCGTACGTCCTCTCGGGTGAGAGTCTCGGGGCCAAGAGGTACTCTTGCAGAGCATAGGAGGAAACATAGTTGCTTAGGTGAAACCACGGTTATACCCTAATAAAATACTTTTGTACATAAATTATACTTTAGGAACAAGTGTGGGGAGTGACACTGTTTCATTTCTTTTAAAAAATTTTTGATTACAGTTTTTCTAGTTTCAACTTTTTCCAAACCGTAGATATATCACCGTTCTATATATTTTCGAACACTTTTATTCACAACATTTTTTTATTTGCTTCAAATTTGAATGATCGTTGAATTTTATTAAGTATCGTATCGTTTTTATTTAGTCAAGTCTAGACAGATCAAAATTTGCTTTATGAAACTTAATCAAAGCTGAAATTTAAAAACTGATTAAAAAATTTCGTATTAAAGTTCTATATGCAAATTAATCTTTAAGTTTATTGCACTCAATTTTATACTGACAACAATTTTGAACTTCTCGAAAATAAACCATGCAAGCAAGCCTATTTTATCCTATTTATCTATGCTATCCTATAATAGTTTCCACATTATACACGTGGAAAATATTATAGGATGAGTAAGTACATACAGGAAACATGTTACAGTGGTTTCCACCTTCATTAAGTTATATTGATTCCAGATTGTTTAAATTTATTTTTATTTTGATGTCAAATTTAATTAAAAAGTCTAGACTAAGTTTTTCCAGTTACTAAGGGGACGTTCAGATATTCTGAAATGCATTAGTTTTATCATATCCTATGGAGTGTGTACACCATTCTAGTGAATATGTTTGCCTTTTATTTTATCCTAAACTAGCATTTTCAATATGAAGAAATGAGCAACTAATAATCCGAGTCATTTCATGGAAAGATTACTGGGAAATTATATTTCTATATTGCATTTTCTGGGAAAGGAATTAGAATTTAGGAATCTTAGAATTTTTATCTTTCAATAAAATTCTTTTTTGAAGTGTCTCCAACAATACACGATTTTATCCACGAATTTAAGTTATAAAAATTCAATGAAATAGATATATCCAGACATTTTGTTATGCATTACATGCTTTCTGTGATTTGTTGTTAACATTTTTAGGAAAATACTAATTGTTTGTTGATATTTTTATTTTCACAACTTATTTTTAAACTTGTATAGTAATACGAATAGAAAAGAATGTTAATTATGATAAATCATGTAAATATTGAAGATATAAAGTTTTTATTGATTAATAAATGAAACGATAATTCTATGAATTCCTGAAAAGACTTCCTATTAAAAATTAGTTTAACATCATTGAAAAAATATCATTAACACTTTTGAAGAAAATTGGTAAAATCGACTCTATCACTTATTAATTAATTGCAGCGAGGCTTCTATTTTTTTAACATTAGTTTAAGCAATATTTTAAGGTTCCAATATTTTAATAAAAGAAAAAACACCATTGAAGAAACTGGTAAAATCGATTAAATCATTTATTATATTTAATTGCAGTCAGGCTTCAACTTTTTTTTTGATCATTAGTTTCATCGTACAAATTAATGATGAATTAAAGCTTCGAAACGTTCAGATAATCCAATAATCTTTACTAAGATTAAAAAAAAATATTTCCCTTCCACGACCTCCAAGCATTTTAAGAATGATAAAATCTTTAAATTACATTTTAACGTACGATGTCGTCTAAAAATTGAATATTTATTTATGATATGAATTAAGTATAGCCATATATCCATTTTTCTTCGTTTGTAAACATATTCATAGTATCAATCCATTTAAATTATAAAATATAGAATATTTTTACATAATGCATCTGGCTTACGCTTATGATAACACTCCATATGTTCATAATCTTCTTTTACCATGTATATTTTTTACCATTTAAGATTTGAAATTCCTGTACATTAGACAATACTTTATTCTTAATTGCAGGGCTAACTTCTTAAATTTTCGGTTTGTTTAACGTAACACAAATATGGTTTAAATGTTTTGAATGTTCTCCAAACTCATTCTATTCATCATCAATTAATCAAATATAATTTTACTAGTAAAAATTAGAAAGTCATATCAATTAACCATTTCTCCACTTACTGTGTAGTTTACTTCTAGAGATTCGTAC